>VZTB01003869.1:439846-457903 GCA_013397245.1 Thryothorus ludovicianus
CGCGGAGGGGGAGGGGGTGCCGAGGCCGCCCGCGGCCCCCCCGCCGCCCGGACACCGCGGCCTTCCCGGCAGCCCGGCGGGGGAGGCCCGGCCGCTTCCCCAGGCACGCAGGTTTCCTGGAGAGGCCGCCCCTCCTCTGGGGCTGCGGGCTGCGCTCCGGGGCCTGCCTTTAGCTCCTCCAAGGCGCAGATGAGTAATGCGGGCCCCTGGGTGCCCTGACGGGTGTCCCTGACACATCCCTGCCCTGTGCCCGGGAACGGGGAGCTGTCGCTACAATTCACTCAGGGCAGAATAACTAATGAGGGAAAAAGGCTAAGGACAAAAACATACTTCTTTCTCCACCTTACGAAAGCGAAGTGGTTCATAATAGATAAGGCCCTTGTTAGCTGCTTGCTGATACCCTTTTAGGAAGAAGGAAGTAGGGGTCATTACTGTTTGCCAAAGGTGAAAAAAAAGAGTAAATCTATTCCTTCCTAAACTACCACCTCCAGGGTCGTGTCTGTTGAAGATATTTCCGTTACTGGTTATGGTGGTTTTTTTTTTTCCAATCAGATGTACCATGGGAGATGGTATTCTAGCAGATACACATTGTCATAAAACGTCTTTAGTGTCTATCACAGCAACATTAGTTCCTAATGTTCTTATTTATGGAAAATTCAAAGAATATGTGACTAAATAGACTTTTGAGGGCCCACCTGAGATTTACACTTGTCTGTGATTGTTCCTTCTTGGGATTTATGTCGTGCAATTTAAGGTACTCTGGGGAAGTGGAGGCTGAGAGAAAAGAGATGCAATAAGAGTGATTTAGTGATGTCACTGTGCATTTGGTTGGTTTATTGAAGTGGCAGGATTTTAAATAGAATCCCATTTTTGAGTTATTACAGGAGCCTGAATTGCAAGAAATGCCATGGCCCTGTTGGGAGTGATCTTGGAAGACAGATTATAAATACGAAGTAAATTATTCTGTTTATTTTTATTTTGTTAGACTCCCGTATTTGGATCTGATATTTTTTGTAAAGTAATGGAGAACAAATTTTTGCTATCTCTAATGCAGTGCACTGACTTCTGAAACATGATACTTATGGGAGAATTGTAGAAAGTTGAAAGTAAACTTTTTCTTTAGGCTCAACTTCTTGGCTAGTTCAGCACGTTTTGATAATGAGAAGAAAATCTGGTGCTTTGTGTTCAAGGATCTGCTTAATGGTTACAGGAGGCTCTCAAGAAAACTCATTGCCTTTACAGCTGATTTTTTTTTTAAACAGGCTTCCTTTGCTCAAGCAGATATCAAGTGGTATTTTTTTTGCCCTCCTCTTTTTTTCCCCTTCAGAGGGCTATCCATGCAGGGGTGTTTTTGTGTGATAATTTTGAAAGACAGGAGTGTGGAACAAAACCCTCACTTTTTCCACTAATACACTGCATGAATTAGCCTGGTTTTCAGTCTCTTTAAGTGTCTGCCAGGTGCATTTCAATGCACAGTGGCAAACTAAATATCTATTTTTCCACTTTAAAAAACTGTGCTGTCAGTTTCCAGAGTTTATTGCTGTACTTTTTAGTCCTGAAAAAGCTTAAGTGACTGCATGACCTTATTTATCTAGGCCTTGCTAGTGCTTGAATGGATTGTCTGGTTAATCAACGCAGATGTGCCTTTCTATTGAAGTTGCATTGTCAGGAGTTCTTAAGGGGTTACAGGTTTATGCCAGCTTTCTGAATAAAGTAAGTTGTGATAGCAAAAAGATTTATATTTGTCTGAAGTTGAAATTCTGCTGCTCTAGATTTCATCTAGGGTTATGACCAGCAACACATCTTATGACAGCATCTTGCCTGTGACTTTCATGTCGTCTTAATGTCTGTCGAGTCGCATTTTGGAACAACAGGGCCAGGACATTTAAAGCTATAAAAAGTTCTGGAACTTGTAATTTAATGTAGTAGTTTCCATTGAATTTGTAAATAAGGTAGGGGAGAGGAACAGTATTGCTTTAAGTTTTCTGGTCATTGCAATGGTTGAGAACCCTTTCACAGTTCTTCTTGAGTGAGCCCAAGCCAGGTAAGCAGCAGAGCAATTCTGTGTCTGAGGGTCAAACAATAGGGTCTAGATTTTACCAAGTATAAAAGATGATTCCTTTTTTTTTTTTTTCCTTTTTTTTTAAATTTGATTTTATGTAATGCTTACTGGAATGCTTGTATTGAGGTGCATGCTTTCTGCAGTAAGCCACAATGACAGGAAACATTTAAGGAAAAGACTGGAAGAAATATTAAAATTGAAGTAAGCTGTGGGTTACGGTGCTAAAGCTCACTCATTGGCTGACCAGGGATAGGAGTAGCTCCAGGGACACGTGTTGATAGTGATGGCATGCAGAGAGATTACAGCAGCAGACTAGGGTGGACTATTGCATTGAAGTTGGAGGGGTTCTTCTTTTAAAAGACTTGGGTTTATATTAGAAATTCAGATCCTCTAGGTTTCAAGAATCTCTAGAGACTGGAGAACTACTAAACTCTTGATGTTTCAAGATCTAAGAGACTGGAAAATGAACAGCTGAAAGAAGGTACTTTTGAGTGAGGCTGTTAAGAACTTCTGAAACATTTGCTTAAGGTCAACAACTAACGTTTGCTTGCCTTTTGTTGAAGATCACAAATCCATCCTTAAATCTGCAGGCTTGCCCTTCTTTTTTAGAATCTCCAGTCTGTCATTTCTGCTCAAGTGAAGTTTAAATGAAGCACTGAGATAATCTTTATGTTCTACAAAATCATTTCACTTACCCAGATAATCTCTATTGGGGAACCTCATCAGTATTCATGTTATTTATGAAAAATTCATACATAATATGAATTAAATTTTTTTTTAGTGTTTGGAAATATTTTGCTCCCCTTTCCCCTTATTTTTATATCTTCAACCTCAGTTGTTAACAACTATCTCACTATTTATTGGAATAGTCTTAGTGTACAAGGATTGGAAAGGGTGAAGTATGCAAGTTTTTATTTTAGATTACTTAATGTAAAGTATGCTGTACTTAACTTCTGATTCCTATGACCTGGAAAAATGCTTTCTTATTTTCTTGGTTAACAGACCAAAGAATTATAGAATCATGTAATGTTTATTTTTTCTTAGACTTCTGGATTTCAGAAGCCTTTCCTTTATGGTGTATATGATCTCAAGGTTGAAGATTTTATAAATACATGAAAATATTACTGGGTGTATTATATTCCTGTTAAAGCTTTTTAGTTATTAGAGATGAGGCTGATTCTTTAATTACCTACATGTTTACAAAATTTCCCTTTGGCTTTTAAAGATCTGCATGAAGGTTTCACTTGTGACTGAACCCTTCAGAGGGCTGGGGATACTGCTGTTAAGTGGTTATATGTATAGAAGGGACTTGTAAGCTGGTGGTAGCATATACTGTGAAAAGAGTGTGTCAGAGAGGGTAATACTTTTACAATTCTATTTTTACTGTTGTGACTGCTGCTTATCTTTTTTATTGTCCAGACTGATGCCATACACTGCATTTAGTGCTTTAGAACCAGAAAAGAAGCAAATATGTTAATAGTCATAAAACAAATGAATTCCATTCTTGAAATGGTGGCAGCCAGCAGGAAGTTGATTGGAAGCACAGTATGATTAGTTTCATCTCATCTTAGTTCTGGCAACTATAAGGTACTTTAGTCAGCTAAAACTGATAGTAATATTATTTGAGAACATGCCAGCAGGGCTTTTGCAGGATGTTGCCATTTGCTCTGCCTTTCTCTGACACTGCATGCATCATATGTGTGATGAGACACTGTGCCCCCAAGCATTGTGTGCAGGCCCAATTCAGAGTTTATTTCTGAGTCTGGATTTTCCAGTCACTTATGTATCATCAGATCCTTGCCATGCCAATCTGGCTCTTTCCTCAATTTTGTTTGCTAAAATTAAACATTTGATCAAACGGTGACTCATTTAATATAAGCATTATGAGTTTGTGAGTGTATATCACCAAAGCTTGCTTTTAGCTTCTAAACAAACAATGGATATATTTATGTGCCATTTAGAAGCCTCTTTTCTGACTAGTCTTTTCCTTACTTTTTTTGGTGTTTACAGCGGTTCATTCCTTAGGAGCTCTCAGTGTTCCTTTTTAATGAACACTGCCTTTTTAATAAACACTGTCTAACCTCACAGGCAGTGTAGGTCATTGTGAATGCATAATGCCTCCCTAAACCTAATTTTGCTTTAATTGTTGTTGCAGTCTCACATAGATGTTCCTAAATGAGGCTGGAGTAAACTGTTGAAATATGTACCTTTGCCTCTGAGAATCTATTTTCACTGGGCTTGGATCATGTGGTTTCTTAGCCAGGCTTTCACTGGCTGGCACTTTTTGGATCAGATGCTGGAGCAAGCAGTGAATTTGTTGGTTTATGTGACACAGAGTATTCTATTTTACTCTTAGGTTAAGACTAAAAATACTTTAATATTGTAATTTTTAAAATATTATGCATGAACTTATATAATACTCTGTTAAATTCTTGGGTAAAAGAAGTTGAAGCAGTTTATATTTAAATCCAGCATTAACTGCTGTAATAATATATCCATTGGTGTGTTGCACAAATAGAAGTGACAGATTATTTAACTGAGAAGCAAGGAGTCTGATGAGAAACTGATTTATTTACAACTTTCCTACAAAGTGCTACAGTCTATGTAAGAGATATTGGAGAGACACTGAATTTATTTGATTAGATACTAATTCTAGATGATTTTGACAATTATGAGATCAAGAAGCTTCTGTCTGATGAGAGAGTGGTGGGGAGGAATTGAGCTTTGTCATGTTTCCTGTTTGAATAAAAATATGCAGGATAAAGAATCATAAATTGTGATTTCCCTCAGTCTTAATACAACTAGAAAGCATATCAAATGAAGTCAAAAGATATAAATTTTATCCACTTTTTTGTACAGTGAACACTTGCTTCTTACAACTGCAGTTACAAGGTACTACATTTTTGCTGAGTTTTTCATTTACTATAGAAGCCTACCTTGTGAAATGGGGCTTATTGACACTTGAAGTAAAAGCAGATGAACTGGATTTAATACTTTAACTGTAATAAGCTCTTTTCTAGGAATGTGAAAACAATGCTTTCTTTTGCAGTACTTAATAGAATAGACAAAACAGAAAGGAGATTTTGTTATTTAATGAAAACCAGCTGTTCTGGATCAGACCAAGGATACATCCAGCCCTCTTTCTGATTTGAGTGATAAGTGATGCTGAGGGAATAAGCATAAGGACAGAGCGAGCATGCAGTGATGCTTATCTTGGTATAGCTCCTTTGCTTCTGGCAGTCTGACATAAAGTTGTCCTCTGTTTTATACATTTACAGCTTAGTAGGCCTTACCTATTTTTCAATAAATTTGCATAATGAATTGGTGAGGCCATATGTACTCTTGACCCTTACAGTGTCCTGCAGGAAGACATTCCATAATTTAACCATTCTCTCTGTGGGGAAAAAAAAAGTAATTGATTTTATTTCCTTTAAACTTGCTGTGTGATAATTCTAAGGAGTGAATAAATTCAAACAGCTGGTGTATGAGGGCGTTTTATTTAAGAAGATCCAAAAATAGGCTTGCTTGATTAAAAAGTCTGTTAACTTAGTGCAGCCCGAATTTGAGGAAAAAGCCCTCTTGGATAAACCATGAATTTATTCAAAAGCTGTATATAAAATGTTTTATAAATATTTTCTAATTTTAAATGAGTGCTGTGTTAATTATAGACAGACATATCCAGCACCTTTTAATCTAATTGTAACTTCCTCATCAGTCAGAATGAAATTCACTATCATAACTGCTGTTCTTAGAAGTGGAACAAACAAGGAAGAAGCAGATTGTCCTCCTTTTTGAAGCTTGGAGGAGTTAAAAGTTAACTGGGTCCAGGTCACCTTCTGGGTTTCTGTTTTTCTGTGCAACAGAGCCTTCTCCATGTGCTCTGTAAACTGTGATTAGTTAAAGGTGTTACTGTTTGGGCAGTGCTGACAATTCCACAGTTAGTGCTAGGAAATATCTGTCTTAGTGCTAATTAGTAAAATGTTCAAATGTTTTATGGTACCATAGATGTGTTTTGTATAATGCTTCATTTTGATGAAGATGCTTTCGATTCTCAAAAGTTTCTGATGATATGCTCAGTCAGTTGGAGGATTATAATATAGGTATCAGTTTTGGGGAAATACTGCTGCTGATTTTAAGTCCATAAATTCCAAACAATTTGCCACTTCTGTTGAAATTTGATGTTATTATTGTTGCTTCATGTTGGACAGCTGTTGAAGTCTCAAATTGGTGGAAGCCTCATGACTCAGTATTCTTTTAAGTTGTTGAAATCAGTGATGCAAAACATTCTAGAGAGAAAGATCCTTGATTGATATATTTATTGGAGATGTCTGTTTTTGACTTGAATGTTTTTACTAACATGCTATTCCATTACTGGAATTTCATTTCTTTTTAAATTAGATGTTAGTACATATAAATAGACACAGGCTTTCTTTAGAGCCAGTGGGTAAAAGTTATGAATGTGATATATTTTCTCAGCCAATTATTGCTTGTATTCTTTGGAGTTAAAAATGTAATTGTGTTCATGTGTCTCCTCATATCAACCTTGTGTCTCCTCATATCATTATCAACCTTGACTGATGTAATTGATGCTGTACTTCAGCAGTTGAGACAAATGTCTTGTGAGTGTTGTTGGACAGTGTTTGATCTTGATTATGTTGAAACCCTTTTTGGGTTAAGATAAACTTCATATTCACTTTAGGCTGCTAAATGCTATTGCTATTTTCTCCCTTTTTTCCTCCATTTTTAAGTGAAATGTCAGAAATATTTCCTGTCTATTTTGAACAGGCAGGGCTCACTAGGATGGAGTCCCTTCTTTGCATTTGGAAGAATTGAAGATCAGGCAGTAGCTGCAGCATAAATCAACTTCTCTCGATTATAGATCTGTGAAGAAACTTAGGTCAGAGTAGCTGCAGCTATTAAAATGGCATCTCCTTGGGACACTGAGACGCCACCTAACAAAATATTGTTGAAGACACCATATGCATTGAATAATAAATGGTTCTGACAAATGAAACCTTTGTGTGAATGACCACAATGGTTTCAGGCTGTGGAGATGACATTAATGTACAGAAGTAGCGGGTTTGTATTTTTCGGTTCTGCAAAAATGCCCAATCATTATCTCCTAATTTAAGATTTTAATGGAGATGGGTCTTTTGATTAAAACGGTGGAAAGTTTATATACTCAAAGTGTGGGGTTAAACTTCTGGGGATTTTTGACACTTTTTTGAAATCTTGAATGTCAAACAGTATATTGTAGTGCATAGCTCCATTAACTCTAAGTTGTTCCTTACCTGTACTCAGGAAAATGTAGTAGTTGAAGAGTTGCAATGTCCCACGAGGAGAAGGGAGATATTTGCAGTTGTGTGTTCTGTTTCTGTTTATAGCACCTGACTAGTAGCACTGTGGTAAGTTCAGTACTTGCCTGTACAGAGAAGTTGTATAAGAAAATTGTTGATGGATTTTTATACTTAATGTGTCATCTGGCATCTTCCCTGCAGCAGAGAATGCTGCTCCATGTTGTATATGAAAGACTTTTAGGTATCCTGTTCATTTCCATCTGTTTAATCTGGCCACCATTTGCATGCTCTGAACTTGAACAATATAAGTCAATGCAAGGAAGATAAATTTCAGTTTTTAGATATTGTAGTATTTTTATTAGTGTTTTCAGGAAACTTATTTCTAATCTTACTTTCATCAGTGTTATGTGCTTTAATAAATGTACTTTGACTCGTGTTGGATTTCCAATGTTTGTGTGGTGTAAATTAGAGACTGATTGGAAGTAATGAAAAATTTTGACTGGAGATAAAAACTGGTTTTCCTAAAATAATTTTAATAAGCAGTCAGACAGAGAAAAAGATTTTGCTTGATGATTACTGTCTTTAGTTTTTGGCTCTTTGGATTATATAGTGTCTAATGTTAGGTGAGTTATTTGAAGGCCTGTCTTAGTAATGTATATGTTTAACTTCTGCTTGGTTGAATGTACTATTTAAGTTGAAAGTCCTATTTAAATCCTTAGCACCTAAGGAAGGGGGAGGAGAAAGGAGCACAATACTACATCTGAAGCCGTGTTGAGAAGAACGAAAACCAGGCTGGTTTCATGATGACCACCTAGTTGTGCCCTTGGAAAAGCAGAATCCAAAGTCGTGTCCTCATTGACTTAATTGCTAAAACACAACCGTCATTCACAATATGACTGTTACTGACATCAATTCTGTTGCCATAACTGCAGCATTTTAATCTCTCATTATTATATTCAGAGGTGTCTCAGAGGAAGCTGCATATATAAAGTAGGCAAAATGCTGTCATTCAGCAAGAGTCCCTCAGTATTGGAATTTGCATTGTCCTCTAACTATTGATTAGATGCTATTTTGGTCCAAGATAATGTCAATATTAAGGAGCCTGGCTTTTGGATAAATCAATTATGTGTCTTTGAAACTTTTCTTTAGCAAGTATCCGCTATTACTGAGTGAAATGCATTTTTTACCTGAAGCAAGAAGAGTTCTAGGTTGGGTATTGCTGACACCAGTTTGCAGGATGAGGTGTTAGTAATGCTTCTTCATTGCTTAATGCCCTACTGTTACCTTTTCCTTAGTAATCTCCTTCAGTGAACTAATGGACAGTAATGGTTTCCAGAATTGCCCGGGTGTTAACAAATGCTTGCTTATTCATGCAGATCCTGATTGGTTAACATGTTTATCAATTCAAAATCTAGTCATTTCTATTTTTAGAATAAACTTTTGGCTGTCTACTTCTATGAAGGAATTTAAGTAATTCTCATATAGCATGTTTCCATTGTGGAGATTCTCTCCAATTTTAATTTGCAAGCATGTTGGTATAATTACTCCATTTTTAATAGGAAGAAAGCATCGTAATTTAATTTTTAAATGCTCAGAATTTTACAAAATTTAAAATACATCTAAAATTCTTTGAAGAAGCTGAAATATTGGGAGGTTAAAATTATTTTTTACATAGATGTGTGGATGAACCATAGCTTTTTCTATAACTTATAAAAGGCTTTTAGGATTAGTCCATCTACACTCAGTACCTTCTCTAGGTGCTGACTAATTTTTGAACTTTTGGAAGAAAATAATTAACGATAATATTTGCAGTACTTTTCTTGGCATTGAGACTTTGTGATTAGTACTTCTTGGCAAAATAATTGAAATTGAACTTGCTTTGGAAATAATAATTAAGATGGAGCAGGTTGATTCTTTTATTTAGGAAAGTGAACTAACTGCTGCTTGTTAGCTCCTGGCATTATCAAACACATAGAGTACTTGTGACACTCCTAGCATATCTGTTTTGGAGTATAATTCTTTTCCAGAATCTAACATCAAGTTAAGTGTTGGAATGCCTCTGCATATAGTGTTAAATGTCACTGTATATATCTTCTCTTATTTTGACTGTAGTTTTTTAGCAGTTGCTTTATTTTGGACACTGGATGTGTTCCTGTTTAACATTCTCTTGTGTGCTGCTTTGGTCATTGTGCTCTAATGTTGATTTTTTTTTTTTTTTTTAAGACATCTGTTTATTACAAGGCTTTAGAGATTATAAACCCATAAAGATATGGGTAGTAGAATGTTTCTTTTTTAATAGAAGTCCCCTTGTTGACATTTAAGTTTGGGAATGATTTATTGCTATTTCTTCTGCTGAAACACCGTGTGACAGTCCATGCTTTTCTGTGCATGGACTCTCTATTTTCATTTGTGAATCATATATCCCTCTTTATTCAATTCCACTGTGCTTTAAGAGCCTTGAAGAGATGTTGAAGCAAGGAGTATTTTCATTTAGAAATAGGTGTTTTAAATCAGAACTTGCTGTAGGGCAGTATTGACCCACTGACATGTTGTTGGTTCATCTAGAAGGAAGTGTTTGTGGTGGGTGGAGGAAATCTCTTTCAATCAGAAGAGTTGCTATGCAATTAGAAGAGCAAGAACTGCCTGCATTACACATCTGCGAGTCTCGGGTGGTTTTGCAGCGCTCTCTTGATGAAGATAGGACCCCATTATTATCCATTATTCTGTGATGCAGTCTCTCCTTTGACTATTAAAGTTCTTGTGTGACTAATTCAGGAAAGACCAGAAATCTTTCTGGTGAATAATTAACACTTCCTGTTCTGCTCAAGTGACTTGCAGAGAGGGATTCAAAAGGTAAAAACAAAACCACAGTGATGTATATTACAGCGATGTATACTTTTATATAGCAAACTGATGCATCATATTATACTGAAAATGCCATCACTCAGTGGTATAACCAGAACTCCAGCATTACAGTTTAAAATTCAGTTGCCTCAGCTGAAGTGCAGCCAAAATTCAGATAACAGAAAGTACTGGTTGCTGTTGAAACTGCTGTAATTGAAATCCCAAAGTAAACAGAACTAGACCAGTGCTTTGAGAAACTTAAGTCTGCTGCTTTCAGAGATTGTTATAATTTTTTTTTTTGGTTGCTTTCTCTGGGGTTTTTTCCCACTTTCAGGTCAAGTTTCTATCACACTCCTAGATGCCATTGAGACAGAAAGTGATTTAGCTGCTTTTTTATTAGCTTTCTTTTTGTTCTTATTATTTTAGTTTGCTGATTTAAAGTGGCTTTCTGACTTCTGCTAGCAAGGTGTTTTTTGCCAACTTATATAAAGAGTTTTTTGGTTTTTTTTTTAAATCTTTTTGAGGACTATTTAAGGCTGCTAAACAACCAATGAGTATTTAAATAAGTTTATTGTCAAAATGGATTTATACTTCTTTTAAGGTTACCTAATAAATGGAAGCTTCAAGGACTTGTGTTCTTTGGGTGTCCATGAAGGCAGTTACAGAAGGCATGGGAAATGGTGAGCGTGATCCTCATCTTGAGATTGTTAGCTGATTAATCAGTGGTGCTTAACTTTCTTTGGCTTAGTTTTTTTGTCCCTCATTGTTCTGCAGGACAAATTCTGAAGGTGTTACATTTTTAGTAGCAAAAAGTAGACCAACTTATGGAGGCACAGGTATTTCTTCAGTGTATGGGAAAGTTAATCTACTTCTAAGCATATACCTAGATATTGCCTCTGTCCTCAAAATCAGTCTTGCCCATACCCTTAGGTCCTGATGGTTGCAGCAATTACATGCAAGACAAGTGTTTCCTATCAGTCAGGACAGGTGGTCTGATTTAATGTTTGTTCTTTTGCATTCTTTTGTTTTATTGTGTATATTGTTCAGAAACCCCTGTTTCTGGCATGATATGTAGCAAACACTAAATGTGATATTCTCCTTACCACCAAAGATAGAACTGTTCAATTTGTGCCGTCTAGAAAGAGCTAGAGATGTGTTGAAATTGCTTTGAGTTTAGTTGAGTTAGGCAAGTGTAAATATTTTTTTGAGTGGGTATAGGTAGTATTTTAGTGTCCCAAAATAGAGCAAAATCATCTGACTGGGTCCATCATGAACTGACTGGTGTAAAATGATGCTTAGCTGAAAATCAAAAATTGTCATCTGCTAGTCTACTGTTTGCACAGGATCAGATGTTGGCTAAAAGTTTTGAGAAGAGGGAAAGAAAACAATGTACATGAAATGAGTAACTTACATATTTGCTGTTCATTAGTTCAATAGCTGAAGATACTTTTGTTTTAGTTCTGTTACATGTCACTAAATTTGCCAGACTTCTGTCATGTATTATTGTAAATGGAGAGTGACAAAAGATTCTCTGGGCTCCTTTCATAAGGGACTTTAAATGTGTAAAGGATGCAGCTGAAGAAGGTGCACAGTTTTATCATTAAAAGCTTAAAGTCAGGCAGAATCATGGAAATACCAGGTTTTCTTTTTTATTTTACTTGAAGACTAGAGATAATTGAAGAGTTATAGGCTGATACTGCTGCTTGCCTTATTTTTAAAACTCATTTTAACTCCTGCTTCTGTTTAGGATTCAACATGAATTTGATGTAGCTAATGAAGTGGTAGAGTTGCAGTTTGCATCTGCAGCCTGGCACAGTGGTTGGGTGGTTAAAACTTGCTTGTTCTTGGGTACAGAACAAGCTTGGATGAGAGTTCAGGATGAGGTAAGGTTTTGGGGCTCATTTGTGTTACTTGCTGTTAATGATCACTCGGCTTGCTTGCTGTGCCTTTGCCTGAGATTGCCTTCAGAGATGCATAAAAAGCTGCTCTAACAAAAGAGCCTCTGCTGTTTGCGTGCATGAGAATAAAATATTTACCTTGGCCCTGATTTCCCACTGTCGGAATTGGATGAAATAAATGTACTGATTGTGATTTATTCCCTCAGTCTCCATTATTAGAGGAAAATAAGAAGTTGAGGCTTGTTCCCACACTTTCTCTGTGTTATTCTAAGATAGGAAAATGGTGAGACTGATAATAGTTTCTGTGAGTGCTGGGATGCCTTTGTTTTTATTCATGTAAATGATTCTAGACTGTCTACTTTGAACACTTATAAAATAGTAAAAACTAGCTTGTGAAAATGACAGCTATGAAGATTACAGTTTGCATTAATCTGGATCACTGAAGATGGAAAAGCCAAAATATCACCCTGTGTAAAGGTTTCCTTCTCCTGTCATGGGATGATGGATGTAGGATGAAGGATTTTTTTTTTCACTACATGTTTAAAACCCTTGAACTTTAAAGCAAAATGTGCATCCTGAATTCTTTTTACCCTGGTAATTGAAATGCATTTGCCTGAGACCTGGGAAGTGTGCTGTGTGAAATAGTAGAAAGGCACGATGTGTTACGTATGGGGTCTCGTGCCATCTTCACATCTGAGTCCCTTTCTAGAAAGTGCTGTTCCCTGCCCTGTCAGCTGCTGAAGGGCATGTGCAGCAGCTCGCTTCCTGCACTTCCCATGGAGAGGTGACCAGAGCAAACTTGGTAGAGAAGAGGGAGCTGCCTGTGCAGCTGGTCCGCACTGCCTTCTGTAGTAGCTGTGGTCTTGCTTAGGAGGCTTTCTCCTGAACAGCAGTGGAATAAGAGCTCCTGACACAGCTTCCTAGGCACCATGTGAGAAAGACTGTCCACAAACATCTGTACTTGAGAATAAATTTAGGCTGACAAAACTTTAAAGGAGATAGGAAGGGGGAGGGTAAAGCATATTCGCATTTTGATTATTCCTTTAGTTCCCTTGTTGCCTTTTCTTCTAAGTTCTCCAAGTACAAAAGAAAAACCTAGGTATTTTTATTTTTGTCAACGAAGGAATATAATAGTTTTGAGTGACCTTGTTCTGTCTGTCCTCCAGCCATTAAATTTTAGTTCTGCTGCACTTGCATAAAGGCTTTAGTTATAAATTTATAAGGAAAATGTCAAGTGGCTAGTCACTAAGTGTGATCTATCTTATTATGTAGACACTGCAAACTTCTCCACATACTGCTTAAAACTCTTTAGAAAAAACCTCACTGCTTATATGCAATTGAATTATGACAGCAAGAAACACATTACAGAATGGTAAGCATCAATGCTTTTTACAATTTTGCTTTACATCTTGACGGAATTGGTAGGACATTGGAGGTTAAGGTTTCAAATGTTTGAGGGATCCTGATTATTTATTTGAAAGAGGCTGCTGATGGGTTTTATGTAGTTTAGAAGTACTTCTCTTCAATTAATTATATGAATTAATAGAACTTACATGTTTAAAATGCAAAAGTGGACTGATGTAGATCAGTATATTTGAATTTGGGAGTTTAGATTTGTGGGTCACTGATTAGCTCAACAGATTTGCTTATGTCAAAGTTGTTTCCAAATAAGACTTACTGTTGTTAATAGCACATTTGATGATTGACCTAAACACTTAACTAACCCCCCTGTGATTTAGCATGCATAGTGTTTACTTAGTTGCATTTCTCATTAGTTAGATGCTGAGAGGAAATGAGATTAGCAGGTTTTGTTTATGTTTTGGCAGATTCTTGTATAACACTTGTACTGCTGCATTGCTAAGATGATAAATAGGAAATGCTGGGTTTTTCAAAAAAGAGAAGTTTCTACTTTTTTCTTTGAGCTTTATGTGATTTGTTACAATTTGCAAGTGATAGCCATGTACATCCTGTTTTTCAGAGAGACTGAAATCTAAGATAAATACATTTTTCATTAATGCTTTGATTTTACTTAACCTTAACTTGGAACACCAATCACATCAAAATATTTATTTGTACTTTAGGGACACAAAGAGTTCCCTAAGCTGGAAAAATAATTTGTCAAGTTGACATTATACAGAATTTTCAGCTGTTCATAAATCACTATGTTCCGCACTAGAGTAGTTCAAAATCCTAAAATGGAATTGGCTTTCCAAAGCATGTAAAAGTAGTGTGATACAACATAGACCAGGAAATACCTGTGTTTAGTAGAGATACAAATGAGTTCAGCTACAAAAGTGTAAAGTTAGGAAAAATGCAGGGGAGATTGAAAATCAAATTATTTGTTATCCTACTGCAAACATAAAGGGAGATTTGCGAATAGAAGATGTGTATGAGGAATGCTGAATGATCTCTACTGGGTATATAATTTGCTACTTACAGGAGCAAAATTTGCGTGGTGACTGGGTAAGAGCAGAGGGCAGGGTTGCTTGCACACTGTACAACCTGTGAGGAGTCATTTGAGCTCAATTTCTGAGGAAGCACAGAACAACTTTTTATTGCAGTGGATGAGTATTATCAAACTCCATCTTTGGGAGACAAGCAGTAAGAAAGAACTCAAGCTTTATTTTCCCTCTCTTATGTCTACACCTTGGAGCATGAAAATGAAAAAATATTACTTTACATTGATAGAAATAATGAATCAATGGGTATTTTCATTCTAGAGAGTATTACAGTATTATCTTCTGTGTTTCTCTTGTTGAGGTTCTTTTTGTACACTTTCAAATATTGAAAAGCTCAAGACTGATGTAAACACAACTGAATTCTGATACAGAATCATAGAGTCTGTTGTGATTTTTTTTTTTTTTTTTTCCTTGTGCAGTGTAAGTTTTGAGTGATTTCCTGGGAGGGCCTTTTATCTAGTTAGAGATGTCCTGAAAATAACATGATTGGGTTAAAACCAAAATAACTCATTATCTTTCATGAGTAACAAAGGAAACATAATTCTTGTAACTGAATGTCTGTCACTGAAAATCTAAATACTTTAAATGATTTCAAAGCATTTCAGTGACTTGTGTGTTAAACCCACTTGGCACTCGGGAGCCTTTGAAAATGTTGCATTGCCATCTATACTTAATGTAATGTGATCAGACAGTGATTGTAGGCTTATAGGGCTGAATTCAGAGCCAGAACTGTGGTGAGTATCTTTGGGGTGATTTACTTCAGTGGCAGAGTCAACATTGGTCAGGCTTGTGTATGAGTTGACCTGGGTGCATTTAAAATGTAGTTGTGTAGTCAATTTCTTTTACTAAACGTTTATATGTTTAATATTGAACTGACTTTGGAACTGAAAGGAGTTACATGTTGGAATAGATGATACAGTTTTACATTTTAATCTTTTCCACAACTGGCAATACAACAGAGCAAAAACCGTTGTATATGCAATCTGTAGTTCACATTCAGTTTTCAAATTCAGAACATTTTGAAGGAATGCCATGAAGTAAGATAATGAGCTATGGTTCTGTCTCTGGTTAACACATCTGAAAATAAGTAATAAATACATGGTGACATTAATATTTTTGAATATCCATATGAAATGTTTTTCTATGACTATGGACAGGAGTGCAGTTTTCATTGCCGTTTCATAACAATTATTTAATAATTTCATAAAGCAGGTTGTGGTTTTTTTTTTTACTTCTTACTGTTTACACTTTTATGCATTTAATTATTGGCAGAGATCGTCTTGTATGTGTACAAAAATATAAATGTTTTCCCCATTAGAAAGATGCATCAGTCCACAGTAGCCTACTGTTGTTTCTGATCATAAACTGTTTTGGAAGAAATACTTTGTCAGCATTACGTTCACATTCTGTTTATGGCTATTTTTTTTACAGACCCTGTAGCAGTATACTAAATTTTTGCATTTGACTTATTTTCAGTCTTGAGCTGTAAATTCCTTCAGGTATTTGTTGTGCTTCAAAAAGATACAGTAATTTTGTTTTTTTGCAAAACATTGTGGATTTGTTGCATGAGTATGTTTACAGGCTGCAAAATTGTCTAGAAGTTCAAGGGGAAAATTTGGCAATCCTAAATCTAGTGGGTCCATTCTGTTGCATTTTAACTCCTATATGAGTTTCTCTGCAGCCTTATTGTGCAATGTGTTTAAATATCTCATGGAATCTGGCAGTGCTGGATTTTTCCTGAACAGAGCAGTCAAATAAATTGTGTGAAGTAGGGGACAAGATGGGATTACTGAACACATTGACTAGTGTGAGAGAAATAATTTAGATGATGGTAATGGAAAAAAAGGTGTTTAAAATATACTTAAGTTAAGAGTATCCTGAATCAGCAGGTTTTCAAATTCCCATACTTCTTGTTAAATTTGTAGGGGAGGTGGCAGGGCAAAGAGGCAAGGACAATAGCTGTCATTAGTATACGTGTTTAATGTTCGATCCTGTGAACTTAAAAGGTATTTGGAGCATTTTTGTTTTTACCAACAGTGTTTGTCATAATAAACGCACCCAAAAAGGCTCCTCTAGTTTCAGTGAGATGTGGATGCCTACACTGGGTGAGATAGTCCATAAGCCCAGACAAGCTGAAAGCTCTGACATTCCAGGGTGTGATGTTTGATTCAGTACAATTTCAAAAGCCTCAGTAACTTGGAAGATGAGTCAGTAGTGAAAAAAAACACATTACTCCATCCACACAAACTCTGCTTTTGTAATTACATATGGTATCAACAGAATGCCAAGCTTTCATACAGCACAGCTTTTGTGGAGAAGACTAATGTTTTTGGAGGTGTTCTGCCTTCCCCTAAGCAGCCTTTGAATTATTTGAGACACTTCTATAAAAATAATACTGCTTTTTTTTTCTTATTATGCTATAAATGTCAGAAGTACAGCTGCAATCACTGACCTTCAGCTTTATAATGGTAAGATAACAATTTTCAAAACCTTTGGGCCTGATATAGAAGTGCATTGCTTTGTACATCAGGGAAACTTCACTGAAGAGTGAAGACCAGAATATTCAACTGAGTATTCCAATTCACACAATTATTTTTTTTTAACCATAGATGTAATACTTCTATTCAAACTGAAAGTGATGATTCAAAATAAGAATCATCACTTTCAACAAAAAGCAGAACAAGGAGAGACAGATATGCCAGTCTGTCCCATTGGCAGCTGAGAAGAAGCAGGTAGTTCAAAAACTTTTTTTTTTTTTTTCTTTTGGGCCATTTTGTCACTATTATTGAGGAGGCTTCTGGACGTTGTGCTCTGAGATGAAATGTTCATGCTGTATTTCAGGAACAAACCTTGCCCACATTGCGTGACCAGTTTCAGTATAGGTGTTATAAAGGAAAAATGAAACCTGCAGTGTAGTTATGGTTCTCTTGCACAGCAGCAAAAATACAAAACTGAATATAACTTCTCTTCCTCTGAAACTACATACAGTGATGGTTGCTATAGCTGATGGATAAACTATGAAAGGTCATTTAGGTAAATGCAAGCTAGAATTCTATTTGCATCTTGAGGCTTTAGGAAAGTCTTGGCTGCTGATTCACAAATAGTAAGAAAATTTAGCTTTAATAGCAAAAAAGAGTGTAAGATAGCTGGGGAAATGGGTGGATTTGCGGATTTTTGTTGAGGTTTTTTTGGGTGTTTTTTTGGTTGTTTTTTTTTCCCTTCTTTTTTGTTTCTTTTTTCTTTATTGTAATAGGGAAGAACATTGTTTCACAATTTTAAGGCATTTTATTTCAAATATGAGGGTTTAATGTGTGTTTAGAAAGTTGCCTAGAGAAAATGACTTTTAAGCAATATATCTTTATATTGCGTTTTACTTTTACATTACAAAAGCCTAGAGCTGACTGCTTGAACTTATGATTTCTAGTCAGCTTCAGGTTTCCAGACAGTACATTTCATAAGCCTTAAACTGACAACATTAACAGTATACTAATATAAAT
>VZTB01003869.1:466636-491245 GCA_013397245.1 Thryothorus ludovicianus
GTCTAGGGACAAAACTGGTTCTTTCTTGAGGTTTCTTCCTGCTGCTTTTTTTTTCTATGTATGTTTTACTATTTAATATCTATTTGCTGATCCTGTGGTAGAAGGAATAACAGAAATGGAATAGATTTTTGAGTGGTGCTTATCAGCAGAGCATTTATTGGAGTGTCTGATCTGAAGAAAAAGATGAAGTTAGTATTTCATATTGTAAATCTCAGGAGGTTGATTGTGTTGCCATAGGGGCAGCGTTAGTTATTACCTGCAATATACTGCAAAATAATATCCTTGAGGAATTGGTGGAAGGTAGGTAGATCACAACTTTCGAGTTTTATTCCTACTGCACTAAAGGCCTCTTCAAGTCAGAATTCCAACCTTTTAATTGTCCTTTAAGAGAGTAGGCTACACATCTTGAAAAAACTTTTGAAGAGTTTTGAGAGGAATGTTTGGTATATGATTTTGCTACTGAGATTTTTTATTTTTTTAAGTGTAGAGTTGTGTATTCATGGGAATATGAACCATTTAGCTTTGACTGCAGGGCAACAACATTGTAAGTTCAGCTAGAAGCCCAGATGAATCAGATCGAAGCTCTCACAACCTGTCTTAGCTAGTTTAAGTGCACTGGATTCTTTTGCAGTTTATTTTAAGAATTGGTGGAGAAGGCTTTCAATGAAAACTCTATCAGTGTTTTTGTGTGTTTTGTAAGACTCAGCTACTTTACTGTGTATTTTCCACATTCTTCCCTCTTACCACTTGTGTGTTTGTGCTCTTTTCTGGACTGGTTGTCAACTGAGCACTTCAATGTCTTTATGTATTTAAAACATAAAAAGTCTTTGAGTCAGTGTTTAAAAAGAATGCTTTAGTGTACATGTTGGAAAAAAAATAAATTGGGATCCAGCTACTTCTTTGGGCTACATCAGCATATCTTTTGAGTGTGGTATACCACCAGAAGGGCATTGCACTAGTATGCTGTAATGATCATAAAATTTACCCTCCATTTCATTTCAAATTGAGGTGAGACCATGTGGCTCACTGACTGAAGCGTCATTTTCAGCAGCTCCACAAAGATCTTCAGATGATAAGCAAGACATAAATTGTTTAGGGTGAAAATGAGAAGTCCAACACCAGAATACTGATGTTTTTAAAGCACAATTCCCTATAGTAGCTGTAACTAAAAAAATACTACTGATAACATTTTTCTAATTGAACTAGAGCTCTTAACCTTAGAGTATAGGTTTGGAACAGATGATGAAGTAGAAGATTTTGAATGCGTTTGTGGAATGTTTAATTTCAGATCTTAGTTCACTTAAAAATCTGTTTCTGAATGCATGTGACTTTTTCGCTGCCAAGTTCGCTGTAGGTCCACCTGAATTTGTCATACTCCACTTCTACTCTTTTATTTGAAAGGAATTTGGCTTGCATCATTTATGAAGAATAATTGAACTCAGTTTAAAAGTATGAATAATTGTTTAAACTGCCCCCAAAAACCTGCCTATATTCCATTATCAAGATTATAAATTACAGAGGAACTATAAATATCAAATATACAGCATATAAGTAATCGGTGAGGTGACTTCTGATTTAGAAAAGTAAAATGGCTTTTTTTTCAGAAAGTAGTGTATAGGATATATGGAACTTTCAAAGGACAACTGAGGATCTTATTAACACAGCCTAATTAACCTCCCTTCTATACAAGGTGAAGCATTAGATGCTCTGAATGAGTGATGAAAAGTGTCAGGGAAATACAGAATTGGATCGATTTTCTTTTAATAATAAATAATCCTTCTAATTTATTTGGATGAAAGTAAACGTGTCTGCTGTGGTTTTGCTTTTGCCGTGTGCCAGGATTCAGCTCAGAGTGAATTCTTAGCAGAGGTCTAAGGCTTTGAAAATTGCTTTCTAATGGAAATGGTGACAGAGCATTAACTGCAGTAGTATAAATGCATTGATTTAACATGTGTATAGTCGTCCTAAGTTGCAAAATGCATGGCATAGTGTGTGCCGAGCATATACGCAGTATCTTTGTGGTTTTAACTAATTAATGACATGATTCATACTACGTTAATCTTTCTCAAACATAGGGCCCCTGACAATGTTGGACAGATATCATTCAGGGGCTGGGATACATTTGTACTGTAGTGACACCGTGATCCCACTGTAATTGCTGTGCTGGAAGGGGACCAAGAAGCCTTTAACATGCTGCATTTAATCACCAATGCAATTACAGGGACACTGAAGTAGATACGTTTTCCTGCTATCAAGTCAAAGCAATTTCTGAGTTGTAACAAACCATTACTAGATATGCTGGAAGGCTTTGTTTCCAATAAAAATGCAGAACCTGGGATTTTATAGTCATACTTAATTAGCATCTGTGGGTTTAATATCTTTAAAATTAAATGTCTGATGCACATATGCTGCATGAAAGCATTTTTCTCCAAAATCCTTATTCTTCCATCATCAAAAGACAGATAAACAAAAATTAGTTTCAAGAATTATGATTATTCTAGTGTTGTTTTTCTAGGATTGAGAATACATACCTGTATGTAGTAGTAGAATTTTTACTCTGAGGCAGCTGCACAATTCTGATCATTGGTGAGCATCTGCAGTAATAATGCTAGTTCACCATGACCTTAAAAAGTCTAGATGGCATGCTAATACAGGTGAAATTGAGCATTTTGTATTGCCCTTTGGCACTTGTGTACAGTAAAGCTAGTATTAGCTTTTAGTGTTTCTGGTCTCCTTTTGTTTTTTGTCTTCAGGATGGGATGAGGAAGTGATGAAGCACCTGACCATCTGCTGAAAAATGGAGGATTCTGTTACCAAAACCTTCATTATTTATTAGGTGTACCTATCCAAGTTTCTTGGCAAAAGTTTGTTTGTGTAGACTGAATATCTTGAGATCTGTCAAATTTTGGTATGCTTCTTTTTAACTCTTCCACTGAACAAAATTTCCATGTGTAACTTGTTCTTGATACTTCAGCGTGAGATTATCTTTTGATCCTGTTTATTCTGATCAGCTGCTGTGTATCTAACAGTTATGTCTTTGAGATTTAGGGTTAGAATTCAATGTGGTTTTATATTGGTAGTCATTTACTGTAAGAGGGGGAAGGAAAACCAAGCTTCCAGTGAAGACAGAGTAGAATATGCATTAACTTGGATGGTAGCTTGCAATGATATACAGTAAAACGGCAGGGAATAAATGGAATAATTGATAGTATAGAGCATAAAATAAGGCTTATAAGATCAAGTGCTCTTCTTGGAGTAGATAAGGCCACTTCACACCTTCATAAGAAAGTAATGGAAATACCATATGAAAATGGAATCAGAGAAACAATCTCTTCAGTACTCATAATTATATATCAATTTTGGTACACGCATGAGCACATATAGGATTTGAAGTATGTGATTTTTGCTATTTGATGTCCATTACTGGCTCTCATTTTGCATTATGCACCTTTAATTGGAGATGGAGATGTGCATCTCTCAGAGGTTGGGTCTGTGTGCAGGTCTATCTGAACACTCAAATAGTTCTCTTTGCTGTGGTGACTTGTAGGCACAACAGCACAAGTAAGGGATGATAGTTTGGAGACCCTCAAGCATTTTATTTTTACCCTTACATGCAATTTATTTCCTGCCTAAAGTAGAAACATGTTAGAACTTCCTGGATTTCCCATTTCTGTCAAATTCTTCCTCTTTCAAAGTCCCTATGTCGTTGCTCTTGCTTTCGTGGCCATGTTGTTAAGGGAGTGGGTTTTTTGCTTTGGCAGCAGAGCCAGTTTTAATACCCTCACTTCTTTCAGATCAAACCCTGCAGAACTGTTGCTTGCAATCATTCTGTAGCCTCTGGGCTTGAAGTATCCTCTCCGTTTAACTTAGTGTGCCGCTTGACCTTCTGAGCTTGCTTCACCTTGTGTTTTCCAATCTACATAATAATTTTGTGTCACACTTTAGTTAAATGGTTTCTTTTTGACAGATGGAAGTACCTTCGAAGAGGGCTTAACTTTATATTCTGCTTTAGCGATAATGCCATTCTATTTGACTTGATTTATCTATAAATATGAATGTCTTTCTGAATACCAGCTTAAATTATGTACAAGTGGAGATTATAAGTTATCTGTATAAAAATTACTTTCTAGGGATATTGTACATATAAAATGTATACTGTGAGTACTTCTGGATTAGGTGCTGTTGAGCATGAAGCTGACATTTTATGAGGGAAATCTAGGAATTACTATAATAAGTCCAGTTAAACACCATGGTGATTTAATACCTGATTCA
Organism: Thryothorus ludovicianus; assembly: GCA_013397245.1. NCBI lineage: Eukaryota > Metazoa > Chordata > Aves > Passeriformes > Certhiidae > Thryothorus > Thryothorus ludovicianus. The sequence goes on from VZTB01003869.1 coordinate 470,909, forward strand.
GAAGTGTATCCCAAGCCAGCTGTGTCAGAAGTGTGTAGAAGTATTGGGTGTCAGCCTAAAGACTTGCAGTCTAAAACTCGCAGTTCTCTTTGCCAGGACTAACTTAAAATCTAGCTTTGGTGTACCTTATACACCACTACAGTCATGATTTTGCTATGTGTTCCTAGAGACAGGAATTGTATTGCCCTCCCTAAAAGTCATCCGTGACTGTCTTTTTCCTATGAAGTGGAAACAGAAGGTTGTGTTGTGATCAAGACTGGTATTTCAGAACTTCGAGCGTTTCAAATAAAATTGTCTCTAGAAATAACAGGTATTGCAGATGTATGGTATATTTGAGAAGGAACAAAGAAATTTTACATTTTTGTGTTCCTTGCTGGCACTTGAGCGTCTGGTGAATTCTGAAGTCACTGAGAAATAATTAAACCAGTCATGTGGTTAACATGTGCTTTGTGAGAGAACAGCAATATGCAGGTTTGCTCAATTTTAAGTCTGATGAGTGAACCCTTGCCTCCTGAAAAGAGGAGATCCTAGCAGTGAGAGGAGGGATTTGCAGTATAGCAAAATGCTATCAAACATTTACTTGACAGACAGTGACCTACTAAATTTGATGTATATAAACTGGATAATGCATTTTCTTAATAAAACTTTTGCTCCAATTAAGTACTGAATTTTCACAAAAAAGCTTATTCTCAATCAATGCTGTTACTCTGTCTTTGCTGTTTTTCTTAGTTCTAGTGTAATGTTGGTCTATCTGCTCTCACATAAGTGACTGTGTAAAAGAAACTAATAAAAAAAACACTCAAGGTTCAGGTTCTTATCATAGTGTCTTCAGACTGACTTGGATGCCTTGAAAAGGCATCTACAGGGATTGAAGAGAAAATGATCCTTGAAACGGTAACAGTCTTACTTGGCTTACAAGGTCACTTGTACAATAGTGCTGTCCTTTTAGAAAATTTGATGGAGCTTTGTGTGTTAGAAGTACATGGCAGCCTTTCTTCTCATTTTCACAGAGCTCTATGTTGTGCTTGCATCATGTTTTCCATTGTTAGTGTGCTGATAAGTAAATATTATATGCGGCTTTGGATTGATTTAACAGCTGAGATAGTTGATTATACCACTGAAAACATTTGTCATTGCCTGTTCCAATGTCATCAGTATGAACCAGCTGAACTCTGCCTTTCTTTTTCTTTGCTGCCCCTGGGGTTTAATGGCTTTGCAGAGAAGGTCCTGCCTGGCATATTGAGCTGCTCCAGAAGGTCTAACCCATAAGCAGTGAGTACTGAACTGCAGCACACCAGTGCTGTAGGTGTTGACTCACCATGCTGTTTTTAATTGCAGTTCTCTTGAAGGTAGATAATCTGTGCAGACCATCAACCCATAGAATCTTTGGGTATCTACCAATCTGATGATATATTTGGATGGCTACAAACGCTGTTCTGCTTTTCGTTTCTTGGGAATTAACTTTTCTCCTGTGCACATGCTGTTTGCATTTAAAACTAGTTTTCATGTGTCTGTGGCTCTTGCTATAGCTGGCAAATGATTATGTCTCAAATCTCCACTGATACGTGTTCTTATAGAATTTTTGAGCCTAATGTAAACCAGCTTTCAGATGTCCATGACTTGAAAAGCATCTGTAATGTTTTGATGTGACTGATACCAAGATATGATTGACCAGATCTTGATTTACTTTATTACTGGAAAGTCATTCAAAATAGCCATCTGCAAATTCAGGCAAATCTATAATTCTGATACATGTTCATTGTGATATAATTACTTTGAAAAAATTGTCAAATTTTTTTGTCTCGAGGTAACAAGCAGTTTTTTATAATTTATGTGTTTTTAGATACAGATCTTCTCTCAAAATTTTATTCCTATTTGGTTGGAGATAGAAAGCAACTCTTTTGGTAATCTCAGTTGTTTCTTTGTATGCATTTTTCTAGAAAGGTGCAACTAATTTGGCTAAATGATATGCTCCAGTTGGAGGCTGCCTTGGGGAGGAAAAATTGTCTTACAGGCATGAATAGTTTTGGTACAACCTTTCCTGTTAATAGGTACTTTCAGACTTGCCCAGGATGTCATTAATGCCTATAAATAGTGGCAGAGTTGATTCAGGAATGCTGAACAAATCAAATATTGGACAGTGTGCATAGAAACCAGTTCGTTCTTACCTAAATGTACTCCAACACATAGAGAACTTACAAGAATATTCTCCAGGTCTCTTCATAAAGGAGGTGTGATGTTAGAAGAGAACTTTTTGTGAACTGGGGGAAGCATAGTGTATTGGTTTGGGTATTTTCATGGGAGCCCTTATAACCTTAATTTTTTAATTCTTTTTTTTGTGAGGCTACTGAATTTGAGATTTGAGGTAATTGTATATGCACTTTGTAGACATCTGGGAGGCTGAAGATATTACTGCTGTTCTGCTGTTTTTCTCTCGGTTGAAAGTTGCTGCCCTCAAAGCTGAGCCACCCTTGTGGATCATATGAACTATCCTAATCCATGTCAGTGCAAAGTCAGCCAGGTTATTTTAAATTACTGCTGAGGGTAGTAATGAACAGCTTGATGTAATAACTACTTCAACCATTCCAGCTAGACTTCCAAGAGCACATCTGTCTGTGTCCTTATAAGTACAATACTTTAATCTCTCCATTGCTATATTGTATTCAGGGTTTGTCAGGGCTGCAGAGCTGTTGTGAAGGGGAGTCTAATATTCAAGTGGAATGTATTGGTGCTTCCTGTCTATCATTATTATCACATTGCAATACAAATATTTGAATGATGAATGTTAATATATACATTGAATGGTAAAGTAAGTTAATTTTCATGTATAAAGTAAATGTGTAAAAGTCATATTTTGGAAACTTTTGGGAAGAGATTACCGTACGAAGTCTCTTTCCATACTCTTGTTTCTAGTTCAGGCATTTCTAGCCACTTGCCTTTGATTCCTAGCCATTTATCTTCTCTGTACCCTTGCTTCATTCCCCCCCAAATTTCCCTGTATTGATTAGAAATATAATGAATTTTTTAGCTCTATTTTTTTTTATTTTTTGCCCCAGGTCCAGCAAGACTATGAATCTCTGTTCCAAATGCTTTGCTGGTAAGTGCAGTAAAAGGTTTTGTGTTTCCCTTAGATTATTGAAACCACATTGTTGGCATCTCCCTTAGGATTTGTGCATGGGTTTCTCTTCCTTCAGTTTGTATATGTAATCACTTTGGTGCTTTCTTTATTTGCTGATCAAGAACCCCTTGTGTAAATGTACCCATCAAACCTTGTTCTTGAAGTTTAGGGAATTTAGGTACATCCTCGAACTACAGAGCTCTGTAGCCAGCACAGCTCCTGTATGGGTGATGTGGTTTCCACAACACATAAGTCTGAATTGTAATTTGGAATTTTATAGGATTTATTTTGTAATAACCTCTGATATATAGAGTAGATAAAAAAACTAAAAGGAAAAGTTGGTATAGAACACCTCGTTTCATTTCCTTTAACTTGCAGCCCTTGAACATTAAATCACCTGTAAGTCATTAGTAGGCTGTTCTAATTACTTATTATTTTCTTGCTGTAAGGTCACTGCTAGTATGTAAAATCTTAGGAATTGTTATTGACTTTTTCCTGTTAGCATCTTATAGCTTTACCCTTCTGAATTTTTTTTTTATTATTTAGTATTGTAAGCTTCCTTTTAATTGTAATTAAGGTCCTCTCATACCTCATGATTTTTAACTGCCTTGGGACAACAGATAAAATTTTTAGCATTTTTTTAAACAAAATATGAATTTTGACTTAGATTTCAGATCTTGGGTTTGGCATCACTTCATTAAACAAACACATAGGTAATAAAGATTGTTAAAAGGTTGTTTAACAAAATATATTTCTCTGGCTGTTTTCCAAAGGCACAGTTCTCTGGAAAGGGTATATTGAGGAAAGGATAAGTAATTTCTTGTACTCTTTGCCTGCTGACCACAGTCACAAACAAGTCTTTGATTTGACTCAGTAGGACTGTTATGTTCCTATTAGCACTGTAAATAACTTGTGTTTATGTACTCAGCAATGCAGGCATTCTGATTCTGAGACATCAAAACAGCCCATCCCTCATTTGCTGAGTTTAGCAGAGTACCCAACACTTCACAGCCAGCAGACTAGGCATTAGGCAGAGTCTCTTTTCTGTTGGTTTTTGTTAGTTTGAATTTTTTTTGTTTGTAATTTTGTTTCTTTTTTCATGAGAACAAAAGTTTTTGGCTTCTATTCTGCAATTTTTCTGAAATGCCATTACCTCTGATAAAGTTAATTTTTCTCTGCTGTAAAATTGTAATGAGACCTTGTGTGATTGGTGGGGTGGGGGTGGGAGAGCTTATGTTTTTATATGTTCCTTAGAGCCTGTTTGTTTTAATGACATAAGTGTTTGGAAGAGTTTTAGTAACTTAAAGAGCTACTAGTGGTTGGAATAAAGGTAGTGTAGAAGATACTGTGGAAAAAGACAAATTTACTGTACCTTATTTAGATCTTAACTATGGTTCCTTCAACAAGTAGTGCTGAAATAACCTGTTCTGTTAGAGTCTTAACTCAAAACCTCTCAGTGTCATCATTCCAACATAAATGTTTTTCTGTTTTTTCTCTTTTTTTCCCCTGTTACTGAAATATTTTTAGCATATTTTCTATACTGGGTTTCTAGTTATATATTGATATAGAAAGATATGTACTCCTTTTTCTGTAAATTTAATCACCACAGGTAGCAAGATTTTAGGCAAGTAAGGTGTTGAAAGATGTTTTTCATTGTCTCAGGTACTCCAGAGAAAGGATGTGAAAAATAGTTCCTCTTTTTTCTCTTTTAATATGGCAGGTTATTTATTCAAATGTGTTGAAGCAGAGGGAAAATTTCAAAATATTATTTCTCTTGACCGTCATTTCCTTTTTGTTTTATTTCAGAAAAAAGAAATCCACACAACGAAAAAGGTTAGTAACTCTTTAAATTACTTTTTTTTGTTCATATTTTTTCTAAAGGGAAGAATGCAGTCTTCCTTTTAAAAAAAAAGAAATTAATCTGAGACACAACAGGAAAGACCCTTACATTTGTGTAAACATTTCTTTTTTATATATCATGGGAAAAGGGCAACAATTTTTCAAGGGATGAAATGTTCTGTTTACAAAGTATGATTTATTTGTGGAATCTCCCTATCTTAGCAGGTTTTTCAGACTTTCTGAACTATTAACAAGTTTGTAAATACATGATCATGAAGTCTTTGCTTCTGCATTTCCTGGCTTCCCCATTGCTGTGGTTCTGCCAGGACAGGGTTAATTTCTGCAGTAGCCAGGCGGGGGCATGGCTGGGACAAGGAGGTTATTCTGTACCACCTCACCTCCTTGCCAGGGGTGGGGGGAAAGGGACACTCCTCCGGGGAGAAAGGGCTGCCAAGAAAGTCAAGAAAGTCTGGCAGGGGGAGTGGTTGGGTAAGGCCAGTCCTGAGCATTTTGTGAACCACTCTTCTCTCTGATACAATTTTGTTATTGTTGCTGTAAATGTTCTTTTTCTTATATCATTTCCAGTAAATTGTTGCTATCTCAGCCTGTGATCTTTACCTTTGTGCCTCCAATTCTCCTCTCCAGCCTGCCACAAGGGGAGGGGGAAGTGAAGGGAGCAGCTTGTGGTTTGGAATTTTAGTGGGACACTAAATTTGGGAATGCCATTCCTAAACCATGACACCCATTCCTTGGGGAAAAAATGGTCAAGTTTGGCATCCATCAGATTCATTAGCCCAGAACTGGAGCAAGGAATAATGTCAGTTTGTCTTATTGTTTGACCAAATGGTTCTGTTTTCTTAATTTATGATCAAAATAAATTCACTCAATTTTCACTCTCATTTGTCCAAAGATGAGAGAAACTGCAAAAGCAACCAGAGAATATAGCAGGGAGACTGGCATTCCTTGTTTTGGCTATCTTTTGTACTTTTTCTTACATTAAATGTGGCAATACTGCTCACAGGTTATTACAGAGATGAAGTTGCTCAGTTTTCTGTGGCAAGGAAGAGCTGTGTACGGCACAGATGCTTGCGGCCCTTTGCCTGTAACTGCCCAGTGTTTAAATCTAGATCCAGAAAGTTCACTGAGCTCTTCTGTACAACCACAAAATTGCTCTTCATTTGCCACAGACTGGTTGTTAGGGTTGATAAATACTGTAGAAGAGCTTGAAGTTAGCTGCCCTCTGCAGCTGCCTTTGCCTCCTCTTCACGCTGTCTGCCTGTTCCAATAAGGAATACCTGACTTGTTTTACTTAAACCCTGTAAAAGCAACTGACTCTAAAATGTTCAAGAACTTCTCTGAAATAGTTTCAAGTTAATTGTACTTCTGCAAAGTACTTCACAACATTCTGTCTCCAATTCAGTGCTTTGTGTTATCAATACCTCAGGGTCTCCAGATACAGACCAAGTGTAACCCTACATATTGAAGTGCTTCAAATAAATACACTCTTTAGATGGTGAAGACATAGTTGCTTCAGACTTCCCATGCATCTAGAATACAAATGCAGTAAAGTGGTATGGGTTTCGGAGGTTTTTTTGGTGGTTTTTTTTTTTTGTCAGAACATAGGCTGGTAAGTAGAAAAATGTAAATTATGGCTGGAGTATCTCCCTTAGTGACACTGCATCTTCCAAGAATGCTGCAGCCTTTCTTCTTTCAATATGGTAAACTACAAATTCTGAGTGATTAAATACAGGACAGCGATGAGTTAGAATTTTCAAAAGTATTCTTTATTAATCTGTCTTTGCTCCCATTAGGTTTATGGAAGTTCTAGTATCAACTTCAGGTAGGGACGTTGTTTGAGTACTTTTTGAAATGCCACTTGATAAAGTAGGATCTTTCAGGCAGGAATTCTGCATTCATGGAACAGCACCTGGTACCTCAGGAATTCAGTTTTAATTGGAACCTCTGGGAACAGTCACAGAATGAGCTATTACAGAGTAAGAACGAAAATTTAAGTAGAGAAAATGATAAGGCTACACTTTCTACTTACATCAGCCCCCAAAAATGCAGTTGATCTTTAATCCATTTGATTGTGAGCCTGGAAGGCTTAATTTGTGTTATGTTCCTATCAGCAATGGAAAGAGAGGTACAGGAAGTGGATTTCAGCTTGTTCAGTATTTTGTGAAATTGAAGGTAAGTGCAGCACTGGATGGTTTGGTGGAGAGATGCAAAACTGGAAGAGGATAAAATATGATCAGAGTATTCATGGGTTTGTAAGTCAAAATCATAGATATTCTGTCTGAACATGTAATTGAAACTTCTAGAGGTGGATATCTGTCCCTTAATCCAGCGGTGCAATATTTATATTAATGTTGTGCAAAGTACTAGATAAGCATCACTCAAAATGAAAAAATAACTCAGCCATATAGCCATATAATAAGAATTGTCTGAGTTTTAGGGGCTTCACCTCATAGTTCAGTCTTATTTTTAGGTTGAAATAAAACACACTTTTTTAATTACTGGATTCTTGATGACTAAAAAATTGGAAATTTTTCATCTTCATTATACTAGCAGAAAGTCAGTATTGCTAGAACTGCAATACTTCAATACTGCAATATTTCAATACATATGCTTAACTCTATGCTGGGTTATTACGAAATTTTGAAACATTATTTTTTATGTTCCTGAATTGAAAAGATCTAATAAAGAGGGAGAAAGAAAAATAGACATTAATATGTTCTATGTATCGTCTGAGTCTAGAAATGTCAGATTATTCACCTATTGCCTGAACTCAGATGTCTGACTATAGAGTTACTTCATATTTTTGCATATCTTAACCTTCCTGCTTTGTTGAGCAGACCTTTATTTTGTCATGCTTAAATCACACACAGTTTTTTGAGCTTACAGAATTGGCAGTTTTTTGTGTCTCAGACTTACTGAATAGTACAATTTCCTTTTCTCTCAGTTTTTCTAAATCTTGGGAGCTCTTTAGAACTTGTCTGTTATTGCTGCCACGTCTGGCAGTAATGACTCCTATTGTAAGCATGAGCTGGCAAAAATCAGTGTTCCTGGCTAAATAGATTTTACTGTTAATTAACTGCTGATTTGATTCTTAGTCATTCAGCTTGCTTACTGGAAACCTTTTCAGCAGGTGCATCTTGCATGTTACTAGTTCAAATTATGCTTTTTTTGCTGTAGCCTATTGTATGGTAATTACCAAATTATGCTTCATTCAGCATTGTGCTCATAAAGTTTTCAGTCCTAAATGAGTGATACGAATCTGTTGTTTGTGTATTTCATATGCTTGTAATTTCTGATGCGAATCCACAAGTTTTAGTACTTTGTTAGAAAAGCAGCAAGAAATGTTTCCAGAAATTTGAAAACATCATTAAGTACTAGTTTTCTTTTTTCAGTATGAAAAAAGAAATTTCTTTTTTCAGTATGGTTTTCCCTTTGTTGGCTCCTAATAGAAGCCAGTGCCTCAATATGTTACTTCATTAGGTTAGAATTTGCTGCTGTATTCACATCTTTGTATTTTGAAGTACATGGACTGCTTGCTACAAAAAAAATGGCCCTCACTGGGCTAGAGTTTGAAAGTAGTCAAGCTTCATCTTTGACTTCTTTTACACAGTCAAACTTGCAGCTAAATATTTCTTTGGAAAAATGTATAGCTGTTACAGTGGCAACAAAAATGTTTTTTATTTCTAGCGCACCTTCTAGTAAAGAATATAATGTTTCAGATATAACCATAGATATTGTTTGGCATATATTCAATTTTGTTTACTTTATACCCAAAGAATTTCTAAATGGGTAAACCTGGCAGGGAAAAGATGTCTTAGCGTAATTAGTAAGCTTGAAATATGAGATGTGTGCTAAGCTTGAAAAGGAGAGTCACCATGAAATGGAATTAAGAAAAAAATTGGATAAACTGCTTCAGTTATTTATATGCTTAATTTGCACTGCTGACCCAAATAATTCCTTGTACTCTGTTAGTACACATTATTATTTGGCTTAAAAAAAAATAAAAATCTGTGTAGTAGCTCTGTTTGGATTGTTAAAACATGGCAATAATTTGTGGAAAGGTTGGGAAGGAATTTTTAGTTTACTCCTTCTACTCTAACCTGTCTTACAAGGTTTGGAGGGGAAATACAATTCAGGAGAAAACAAATTTATTCAAGTGCAGTTGCATGATCTAAGCTTAGGACTAATCATTTTATGTTTGTCAAAAGTAAGCATCAACCAAATCATCCAGCATATTTCTACAGTACCTTCCTAGGTCTCAATATATACAGGAGAATTGGAAATTTGAGAGAGAGAGATACCTGAAGTTTCCTAGCCTTGCTGGAGTTAAGTACAGATCACATAATGAGTTAAGTTATTAAAACATTACTTGAGGAGTCTATAGTCATGGCATGGAAGCTGCTGAGTACAGCGCTCCTGTGTTGCTTTGTGTCAGCACTGATGTGATTTGGCTGTGCATTGTATAAAAAGGTGTGGAAGATGCTGTGTGGGAGGCACAACCCTCACCTTCTAGGACCTGGCTGTGTGAAGGCATTGAGTGCACAGTCGTGCCTTGAAGGGTGTCAGCAGGGCCAGTGGCTCAGCTGCTGGTTTGGTGTGCTCTATTAGTCTGTCCTTTTTCATCCTCCTTTAACTTCCCTTGGATGAAATAGTGGGAAGGGTCAAGCACTGATGGAGGACAGGCCCATGAAGTTTCTGTGCAATTGTTAGTGGAAGAAAGAATTTCTTTCACAGCTGTCGCTCAAATGTTGTGTATTGAGGTAGGACAGATTTTTTTTTTTTCTCTTTTCTTCTTTCTGGCTGCTTTAAGTTTGTGGGGCATCCTGTCACGTAAGTGTCTTTTCACCAACACAGTCTAGTAAAACTGAATACCTTTTAATTGATAACAATTATCATTTTACAGTCAATCAATCCTATCAGCAAACTACCCTGTAGGACATTAGTGGCTGTTGGATTGTGTCTTGCAAAATTCAATCTCGTAGACTGAGGCTCATTTGTTAAAAATATAAATTACACTCAAGCCAAAATATGACCTTTTCTCAGTACTGGCTATTTGTAAAGACTACCAAAGAGTCTTAATTTATTTTTTTCCTCTGTCTTGACAAGACATTACTGATGTTTTCCATGTGTTTTCTTTTTCTTATCTCAGGGGATTGCCAGTCCCATTGTATAGATTTATTTACAAGCAAAGAAAAGTGGTCAAGCCCTTTTTTTTTTCCCTCAGACTTAAATTACTTTTAGTTTTTCATAGCTTTTCTTTCTAGTATTTTTTTTCCTTTATGGTAAAGCCAGTTTCTTTCTCTTTTCTTAATATCTTGTTCCCCTTCTAACTCATAACCTTTCCAAATGACTCATTGAAGCACCAGCTGTAATTTAGTCTCCTGTGTACAGGTTCTGTGTTGATGTAAAAAAAATGTTTAGAAATACGACTTAATTGCCATGATGTTTGCACTTTGCCAGCATGAAAGTGGAGTTACCTATTGAGGATGTGCAACCCACGGGTTTAATTTATTTAACTTTTTTATGACTCCATCCTCTTATAAATGTGCGCATAAGATAGAAGAAAGAATGTTATTTTTTTTTTCTAATTTAGCAATTTGCTTGATTTATGGAAAAGTCTATGCTCTGGTTTGTGTATTTGCTCGTTTGGAACCCTTCTATAGTTTATAGAGACACTAGTGATTTGTTCCTTAGCCTCCCTGTGGAGTTTGTTCCATATTACAATCTAATTCCATGTCCGTGTCGTGCACTCCTGAGCTGTTAATTTGTACATTTCGATGCAGTTTGTTTCATCGTGTTTTTGTAATCCAAACTGAATCTAACGAGCTATGTGCTTTGGGGACTCAGCCTTGCCTTGCCAATTAGAACAAGTGGTTACTGAGAGAGAGAGAGAGCATGTTTTAAATAAAACATGGCACCTCTGCGTGGGACCAGCAGCCTTCGGGGAATAAAAAGGGGATATTTAACTCTCTCTGCCTGAGAAGAGGGGGCAGTATCAGAGTGCACATTTTAGAAACATTCAACTCATTCCTTTAAAAAGTGTTATGCAGATTCATGATTTGTCTTTTAAATAGAATGTAGTTTTCCATTGGAGATGTGTTAGGCACTACTTCCCGCGGAGTATTTAGGAATTCATAAGGATATCTGTCAGGCTGCATGTTTTCTAGGGTTCTGATTGCTAATGCCACATCAAAATTATACAGGACTAGCAGGTACCTTTATCTTTCCCCTTGTACTGCTACACAAGACCCTGAAAGAACAGGAGGAGTGCCAGATGGTGAAAGAGCTGATTTCAGAAGGTGTTTTAAAAGGGAAGGAGTCTAGAAACAGCATTTATTTAATTAGAGTGCTAAGGTATGTGCTAGATGACCAAGAGGAAGTTACCATTTTGAGGTAAATGGGAAGATGTGTGTTCATGATCAATATTTGTGATCATTGAAGCAATTATCTGGCATTCTGCTGATCTTCAAACTAACTAAACTTCCTGGTTAATTCAAGCAAGACCCAACAATGATTTAGGAAATTAACTCCACTTTGCGATTCTTTCTTGAATTCCACCCCCAGCGTTTATTTCCTTTCCTCTGTTACTACTCTTAACCTGTACATCTACACGCTTGAGCATCTCCACATGGAAGTAGTTATTGTCCAACAGCAATTCTTAGGTAAGGACAGTGAGAAAGAATTCAGGTGAACAGTCATGGCAATTAACTCAGACAACATTTCAGCAGTCCTTGCATGCAGAAGCAAAGCAAGACCTCCCTTGTGAAAACCTTTTTGTTGAGCAGCTCGTTGTAAGGGAAGTACAGCTGTTTGCTAAGGTGATTTAGGTTCTTAGGGAAAGCAGGTGTATGGGACAAATGTGATCTGGATAACAGAATGAAATGTAACTGATGGCTTTTCTGTGCTTTAGCCGTTTCTTATGAAAGAAATGTGATGTAGCAGCTAGACAGCTAGCTAGGATCCTGACTTGATTTCCTTCTCACAGTCAATGGGGATTTCTTTGTGATACTAAACAAGTTGGATGTTTTTGTCTTGCATTTCTGTTACTCATCAGTTACTGAGAGGTGATAGTATTTTCCTGCTGATTTTGGACAACCTGATTTTGGGCTTGCCTTTCATACCCTTGAGGAATGTATGTAGTTAGGGACCTTTTGTTCCTTTATTTTGTCTTAGCCTTCAGAAGTCTTAGGCAACATTTTGGAATTTGAATTCTTGTCTGTATTTGAATTCTTTGTCTTTTCTGCAGTTGATTTTCTCTTCTTCGTCTTCTTGACACTTCATCTTTAGTCCAGTTTGTTTCTCCTCTTAAAGGAAATCATACTGCACTACTACAATTAATACACACCATGTCTTTTAAAACTTTTAATGCTTTGTCTTATAGAGCCTGCAAACATGCCAGTCATTGTTTATTCATACCAGTCTCCTTATATGTTATGCAAAACGTTCTCACAAAGTTAGTCACCAGAGGGCAAACTGCTCATGCAGATTTAGTCACTACAACTATAACTTCCTGCTTTTTTAAAAGAGCCCAACAGTCTAAGAGTGAGTTTCCATGAAGTATTAATTGAATGAGAAATGACTATTGTCTTCAGAAATAAAGAAGCTATAATTTTATGCTGAATGAGATGGAATTTTTAAAAGGTAAAATTTAAACTGTTGGACTAATTCGCAAGCATTGGGGGGAAAAATACTCCTTTAGATAATATTTAATTGTTATCACATTAAATATCCCTTACTCAATAAGTGATTAAATATCGCTTAACTATTAGAGAGGAGAGAGTAGCTTAAAACAGTTTTTTGCAGGAATGTCTTTATCCTTAATTTTAAGTAGATGACTCTGTAATGGGGGCAGATAGGGGTGTGTGTGTGTGTGTGTGTGTGTGTGTGTGTGTGTGTGTGTGTGTGTGTGTGTGTGTGTAAAATCCATGCTGGAGATACAGTTAAGGCCTTTCTTGAAAAGTCACCTGAAATAACTGCATCTCTAGTAGCTGAACCTGTAAGATTTTGTTTCTTTCCTTTGCAGAAGGCATAGGCTGTTGTCTGAATCTGGCGCTGAAGATTTAGGAAATGACAAGACAGGTTATGGTGCTGTAATAATTAATCCAATCTGTGTGTATGCATTGTAACTATCTTTTAATTATGATAAAAGGATCAGAGTACAGGAAAGCACAAGATTACTGACTTAATCTCCTAGTTTAAATCACAAGTCATTAAATATCATCTAGGTAAGCTCTGTTTGCTGGAAATTTCTCCTTTAAACAGCTACTCCGTCTTGGTGTGAGGATGCTGGGGCTTCTGAATGCAACATGGTCAGTAGTATTTCTAATGAATAGGCCCCCTCACTATTAAGTAATATTAAGGTATGCCTTCTTAATTGCTGCATTATAGGGACGACATTTGCACATTGAGCTGAATAGAGAATAATTATTTTCTTTAGAGAATTTCTTTAAAGAACTCATTAGCCCCCTAGTGCCTCAAGAAAACAAGTAATTTACCATCTTGACATTTGTGTGAGTCAGAGGTGGTAATGTTCTTGTTCACTATACATAGATAAGAATCTAAAGCACAAATGCCAAATATCCACAGATACTTGATATCAGCTTTGAGAAGCCTTGGAACTGCAGTTTTTTCTTAATCTCTCTTCTCCAAAACATGACATTTTTTGATGCTTCAAGCATTAAAAGTACACACTTCCATACCTCTATGGAACTGCAAAGGTATTTAATGCTTCTCTTGGTGAACCTGAGAATAACTTCGAACATCCTGAAAATAAATACAATAAATACAAAAGTCATGTCAAAATTCTGTAGTAGTGAAAGCAGGTAGAATTTAGTTCTTTTTGATTTTTCTTTGGAATTTTCCTTGGGGTTAAAACAAAGTCAAGAGCAGAAAGGAGCTTTGCTTTGCTTTCTGTGAAATTCCAATTGCACATTTTGAATGTCTTTCATTCTATCCAGTAAGGAAGTTAAAGGTCCTCTAAAAGAGAAGTTCTGTGACTTGCATGCATTATGAAAGTAATTTAAAATTAAATAAGGAGGTCAAATCACAAGTGTGAAAAATTGATTAGATCAGGCACTTCTTTATTTCAGACTGCTTGACTTTTCAAGCTCAGTGTAGAATTTTGCCATCCTGTAATGCCACCCCCAATCTTCTAGCATAAATAAATGCAGTCATATGGAACTGTTAACTGTTACTGGGCCAAAGGATTTGGAAACCAAGAATCAGAAGTGTTGATTCTGAGCTGTTGGGTTGCTGTCAGATTGAACCCAAATGCTCTGTCAGGGTTGAACAGAAGTGCTGAAGCTGAACAGGCAATCTGACTGGGCTCTTCTACAGATTACATCTTCTGAGATTGCTCTTTTCTTGCTGCAACAAAAGCAGCTCTAGTAGTAGTCTTCAGAACATAAAGCAAGATTTTTTTCTCTCTCCTATTCATTAAGGCTTCTGATCAGACAAATGTGGAAGGAGGCCCTGGTTTGTATATTTTTAACTGCTCCTGTTACCCACTTCCTAGCTGTTTATTGCTTGAATCAAGTGATCAGATGAATTTCATGATGTGCAAGGTTAATGATCCAACGTATAATGAAGAACCTTGGAGCTTTCTGCACATCTATTTTGTATTTATGTACATTTATCTACATTAATAGTTTATCAGCATTGGTAGCATTTTTATTAGGTTTCAACTCGTAAATAACTGGAGCTTTTCTGTTTTCCGGCTGGGGCATTTCTGTCCAGCTCTGTGGAAGAGGTCCCATATAAGTGGAGAGCAAATTATGAGCATACAATAGATGTCTTGGGGGGTTGGTAAGCATTAGAAATGATCAAAAGTACACTTGTACATCTCAAATGCTTTAGGATTGCTCTAAGTGGACATAGTATTCATTGGTGAAGTGAATTGTTTGTAGTGAGCTCAATCAGCAATAAAAGACTCATTTCTTCTTTAGTAACTCTGTAAGTTACAGGTTTTGCTCTTTTAACAAAAGATGCTGGAGTTTTGCCTTCTGTCTTGTGTTTGGCTTCAGAATAGAAAAAAACCCCAAAACTTTTAACACTTTAGGGAGTGTTTGTGGCAGTAAATACCAGTCTGGCTCATTTCCAGGCTGAGAAGGAAATACTGTGCTATTTACCTTTGTGTTCTAGTGATATTTAGTATAGCATTACTGCTCTTCATAGGCAGGCTTTCGTTCTCCTCTGTTGACATGTCTTGCCCTGCAATATGTGAAGAAATAGAAAGTTGATCCCAGTGTAGGTGAATGCAGTCTTTCACCATGACATTTTCTGAGCCTCAGCAAAGTCAGTGCTTAGCTTCAAGTTCTCTGCAGAACTGCCATCTGCTGAAACAATTTGAGCAGCAATTTGGAAACTAGAGTTTGATACTGCTGCTTTCTTTTTTCTTTCCCTTAAGACTCACTAACATCTAGAGGAAATTCTGATAGGTTTATTCCCAAAACTGCA
This sequence comes from Thryothorus ludovicianus, assembly GCA_013397245.1. NCBI lineage: Eukaryota > Metazoa > Chordata > Aves > Passeriformes > Certhiidae > Thryothorus > Thryothorus ludovicianus. The sequence continues at coordinate 486,339 of VZTB01003869.1, forward strand.
AATGTGTATGATGAATGTTGACATCTACTCAATTGATAAGTTAATGTTTAGAAATTGCTCAAACATTATTCTTCATTCTGCACTGCTTCTGTTAGTGTCTGTAATTATTATTTCAAAGGAGTTAAAATTACTATATAACTGGAAACTTTTGACTATAAAGGTTTAAGATAGACATAGCAGTGACTTGTTTTGATAATCGACACATGAAAATCATAGCTGATATGTGGCTTCTGCTATTTGGAGGTAACTGGATGTGTTCCAGTATGAACATTTCTTTTTTTCTAATCTGTGTACAACTGAAATATAAAAAAGAGTATCTCTGAATCCAAAATCAAGATGGCTAGCAACATTCTCCAAATCAATATATCTGGTAGCTGTGGGTAGCAATAGGTCTCCAGCGCATTTTGGTCCTTTTTTTTTTTCCCTCTTTTTTCTCTTTCTTTGAAAGGGTCCTGGTGTGCTTTAGTTGAGGAAAAATATATAGGAATATTCATCTAATAGATTTAGAAATGCAGAGTGCTGAAAGCTTTTGTAGCAGAACCAGTTTTTCTTGGTAGTAACTAAATGAGCTTTTCTTCATATAAAGGTCAGATTTCATGTATTTGTACCCACTTGAGTTCTTTTTTGACAGAAGGAAAGGTATTTTACACTTGATTTATAAGATATTTATTGTGACTTAGTACTGCATAAACAAAACTGCACTGACATTGTGAGCAACACTGTACTGCTGACCATGCCTTGGTGAAAGGAATTTTAAGGTACTTATTGTGTTTTTTTTCTGCAGGTACTGTAACAAAGTAGAGAATGTCCATTTACAGGAGAGCAGGAGTAATTCTTTTAACTTGAAACTGTTTTCTCTTTCTACAGCAAGTTGCAGTAGCTCCCTGCAGATAGAATGGTTGTTTATGACTCCATGTACCTGGGCCTGAGAATTAATTGTGCTTTAACTTACAAGGAAGGGAAACTTATGGCCATTCACTTAAGACTCCTGAAGATGATGTTTTCAGTTGGACTTGAGAGTGTATCTTCATTTAGGAGACTTCAGAAAATGATTAAAGTACTAAATCTTGTATAGTCTCATGGCAGCTTGTTCTTAGACTTAGCAAGGTGTTTAAGTAAGTACTTTACATTTAAAAAAAGCTAGGCAGATAATTGTTGATGTTGATGTGATGACACATAACTTATAAAAATTCAAGTTGAAGATGATTTCTGTGAAATTTTTACTAACATTTTATTGTCATAAAAGCAGTCATTTTTACTAACAGTAATGGTGCTTCTAAATAAATACAAAGCATTTGAGATAACTTCTTGTTGATTCAACTAAGTAATCAGTTTTAAGTTTCTGTATTTGTGAACCTTCTCTGAAATTCCAGTTTGCTGTATTCCTAAACCATGAATAGACAAATGAACTAGAAAACAGTAAATGTCCAACAAACAGGACAAATACTAAGCTTAATTATTTTGTAAATGTGTGTAGATAGCACTTGGTTTTTTTTTTAGTTAACAAAAAGAAGTTCTAAATTTCGTTATTAAATGTGAGCAGTTACTAAGAATCAGTCTTTAAGCATGTTCATCAAATAATAAAACATTTTGGTTGATATGAGTCCTTGTATTAGAATAAGATTTTTTTAAGTTTAAAATCTGAAAACTCTTTCTAGAGCTGCCAGGTTAGTACCTTTTTCTTCTATTTCTCTTTTCTTAGTGAAACTGAAAGGATTTCAGGCCCTGAAAATTGAAGAAAATCCTAAGTTACTGTGAGATTGTATTCTTGAGCAGGTGGAGAAATCCCATGTTCTGTTATGTGTTCTCTGTCAGGTTTGAGGCTGAGAAGCTGCGGAACCAGTGTAAGTGACTAACTGCAAGGGTTGAGATGTTTGCTTACCCAAAAGGAGCTTTGCTTTTTGACTCTCAGTGGAAGCCCTTTAGCTTGGCATATGTCTGGGCCACCTTCTTCCCTCTCTGTTTCCCCATTCTCTGGAAGACTGGGTAGGTGGAGAAGTTAGTGACATGGCATTTTCTGTGTCTAAAACATATTTTTTCTCCCTTCCCTTGTGTTAAAAAACTCCTTTTTATATTGTGCCTTATATTGCATTCAGCAAGGTACTGTATCCAAGTTAAGGGCACAAGCACCTTTACAAAACTCTCATGCATAACTGGGTTATTGAAGAGGAAGTTTCCTGAGTTTAAAGTCTGCTTGCACATTCCAGTTGGCTGGATGAAACTAGTAGCAAATCATTATTGTGGCTCTTCTGTGCTGTTCTGGCTCTAGCTGCACAGCTTTCCTCACCAGAGCACGTCTATAGTAGTATTTAGTATCACTTATTAAATAGAGGCTTAAAATGGAGTTGCATTTCATTTTCTGCTCTTTGCTCAAGGGAAAGCAAGTAGGAGGCTTCAGGCCTCTTTCCCCAGTTTTACTGCTGATCAGGGAAACACAGACTATAAAAGTTAGCTTCTCTTTCCACTATGTAAGTTTGTGCAGGAAGGTATTAACAATTTTTCAGTTGTACCCTGGCCTATTAGCGGGAGTATACAGTGGTACAAGAATGAATTTGTTGAAAATTTTATGCTTCCATGATCTATTGAAAAATGGTATCCTTCTGCAGTGTTATTAAGTCATTTTTCTTCTCCTTTTAAATTAATGGTGGTGTTCTGTTACTGGATTTGTTCTTATCTTCAGATTGGAACATAATGGAAAAAAAAAATCTTATTGCTGGTGCATTAAAATTAATTGTTTAAATGCTTGAAGTAGAATTCAACTAGAAAAATTATAATGTAAATCAATATATGATTTAGTTTTGCTTTCATGTATGAAAAAGTGCTCATGGAGCATTCAAAGCATCAGGAGAATGCAGAAGATAAGGATGAGCAGAAATCACAGTGAGAAAAGGGCAAACCCATGAGTAAGAGGAGATACTCTTGTCCATCTCTGTCAGTACTACAAGAGGAAACAACTCTTCAAAGACCTGCCTTTAGTAAGCATTATAATGCCTTTTCAGTAACTGCCTTGTGACACTGGTGATGCGAATTTTGTGCAATGTATGCAGAGGTGGGAAAGCTGTTTGATATTAAATGTCAGTCCTGGTGGTTTGGTTTGGTATTGTTTGCTTTGAACAGAGCCTTTTTAAAAAACAGGAGTGCAGGTTTGGAGCTGGCATTTTGCAATGCTTTCACTATAGATTCTTGCTCTGATCCAGCTCAGGTCAACATCAACTAGAAGTTATTGATAAGGGATTTCTGTTTGTCTAAGGAAGATAAACAGGCTTTATAATCCTATTTCTGTTGAATACTTTGTAAAATTTCCAGAATACTCCAGATGAAGCATTTGCTTTTAACTTTAGCAAAGAGATAGATCCATATAGATGGGAGCTGGAGTGCTCAGCATAACCAATAAGAGGTTCATGATGTGGAAAGAAATTATTTGTTTTGCCTATAAGATACTTCAGTCATCCTACTTGAAGGCTTACAACCCTGAGACAAAGCTTAGGCATAAATGTAGGTGAGTTGGTATTTGACAAGGGGTGGAGCACAGACTTCGGCCAAGGGAGATGGTGTGTACAAGAACCACTCAACAGTTTTACAGCAACAGGAAAGGTGAATGGAAAATAATTCACCAATTAACAGCCTAGACAGAAGCCCTCCGGTTTTTGATAGTTTCTAAGCTGGGCATTTCAGAATGTGCTAGATTCCTTAGGCAAGTGGGGATTTACTCTTACTGTTGTGGTTTTTTTTGTCCTAGTGGAATGGCCAGCATGTGGCAGCTGAGGAAAAAGAAAATAATCTGTTTGTTGTATGGGACAGTTGTGGTTTTCCAGGAGTCTTTCTAGTGTCTTGTCATCTGCTTGCTCTCTTGTGGAGTGGCAGCAGAATCATATAAAGTGTTTTCTTTTAATGCATTTGGTTAATGTCTTCAAATTATATTCAGCTGGCTGAATTATAAAATGAAATTTGCTTCAATAGTGTGTGCCTGAGACCTCTTTAACTGGTGCAAACTGCTGGTTTTAACCAGGAATTAAAAGTGGAGTCATGCTCTGGGTGGAATGATAGGTTGAGATGGGAAAGTTAGGATTAGAGTTAGTTTCTTTATCTGGCTGATACTGCTCAAATTTAGATCACAAAAGCAGTAGCTGGAAACTTTTCTACCAAAACTCCAAGTTGTGTGCTTATATGGTGGAATTGACTCTTGCTGTAATGACACTTATGAAGAAAGCTTCTACAGAAGCCATAATCTGGTGTAGTAAAACCACCTAGTCCATCTGGACTGTTTTTTGGCATCTGGTGTGGGCTGCAGAAATTGTTTTGGGGATTAAAGGCAAATAAATTCAAGGAATTGTTTCATATTTTCAAAGAACAAAGGGAAAACTCATTTCACTGATGTCTACCTAATAAGATACCAAGAGGAGTTGAAATACATAAACTTAAAACCTGACAACTGCACTGCAAATACAAAAAAACCCCACGTTGTTAAACATTGTTTTTGCTCTTGAGCTAGATTTGCTCCTAGAGGATTTTATAGGGGTTTTAAAATAATAACATAAGGTTTGTCAATATTTTAGCTTACCAATAAAGCACAAAACATGAGTTTTCTAGGTTTAAAATAAGTAATAGGGAACACTGATTTTACGTTTTTATATTTTTCCTTTTTATCATTCTCCTTCCTTCTGGGAAGTGAGGCCTTCACAGAATGCCAGGGATAGCTTGATGCCCAATAGGCATGAAGAATCTGAGGCATGTACCTCAGACTTGTCTTCTTTCAAGAATTCTTATAATGCTGTCAGTCTAACAGCTTTTTCTAACTTGGCCTCACAGGCTATGGCTCCTGCCTTTGAAAGGTACTCAATGATTGGGCCCCACTCAGAATTGATCATTGACTTCTTTTTTTTTTTTTTTTTTTTTTTTTTTTTTAC
>VZTB01003869.1:491269-511647 GCA_013397245.1 Thryothorus ludovicianus
GAAAGTTCTTATTATTCAGCTTGATCTAGAGGAATGCACAAAAGAAAATGGGGAATCTGTTTGAACAGAAAAGCCTTCATCTAATGAGAGACTGAGCTTGGGATCTCAGTGTTCCAGATGGCAGTGGTTTGTGTTGCCATGTCTGCAGGTGTCTGCTGCAAGCAGTTCCCTTGTACTAGAGAATTCTTTGTAATGTCCCTCCACCTTTTTTGTTTTCTGGTTTAATTCAGAAGATGACACATCTGCCAGTGTGGAAATACCTTACAGAGTGCAGTAAAAAGTGGTTAAAGGAAAGCATCTGTATCTCTGTTAGCTTTCTGAGAAACAGTTTTAATCCCTAGGATACAATACATTGCCTGTCTTGTATGATCAATGGAAAGTGTTCCTTTCAAATCAGGTGTTCTCTGGTAACCTTTTTAAATTCTTGAAATCGAACCCACAGTGTTCAAGACTTGTAAAACCAATATTATGAAGGTTCTCTGAGAGGTAGATGTGCATTAACATGTTGAGCAGTGTGCTCCTACTGTTTTTCACTCAGAGAAAATAAGTGAAGCCTTAACAATTTTTATTCTTTGTTAATGTAGTAAGTAATTTCCTGTCATTTTTTTTCATGTAGATATAAATGGTAAATGTGAACTGCATTTTTGAAGGATTTTTCTGCATCTATGCTGTCTGGTGTTTAAATTGATTGGGCCTTTTCTTTAACTTTTATAATGAGATTTCAAAACTGTTTTCATTTCTGACTGAAGCTTTCAGATATGTTCATGCTTGAAATGTACTGGGCTATGAGTAAAGTAAGTATTTTTTTCTCTATGTATGCTTATTACTTTTCCAAAGAAACTGAAAATTAATCTTGACTCTAACCTGGCAATAGTGTATATGTGTCATATGGGACTGCTCCATGATTAAAAAATTAGGGTAAGGTTAATTTACTAGATACTGATATACAAATTGTGAAAGGTATAGGAGCTAACTGGAAGAGAATCTGTAAAGAAGCTGTCCTCCCTTTTGAAAGTTGTTAATATTTAATTTTAATTTTAGTTCAGTAGCTTGTATCTGTCTCCCCTGGACATTGTGGAGGAGTTGCAGAGATAGCTTGTCTTCTGCCTGTAGCCAGTGAAGTGAATATACCGAGCTCTGTCCACAGGGCTAAAGAGATGAGAGAATTGTGTGAAATAAAAAAAAAAAAAAGTTTGAGAATTTATATTGAATCTTAGGATTCAATTTAAACATATTGACAAAAATTTGAGTTGCTGTTTATTTTCAACAGGCCAATATTTCACACCATTCCTGTGAAATTTCTCAAAAGCATTAAACAATGGTGCTGTATTCACTTATGTGGGTTGGCATCTGGGTTGGAAAATCACGCTACTCTCTTGGAGCACAGCAAAGCTATTCAGTAATTAGTAAATATAAAAGCAATTGAGTCTGCCTTAGTTGGTGATAACATGTGATACCAGTGGTGATGAAGAGTTATTAAGAAACCTGAAAAAATTGCTTGCTTCCTAGTGCTCTAGCCACAGTAATGAATCTTCTAGGTCATCTTCATTAAAACTGAAAAAACTGGTTGCTAATTTCTGTTTTGTTTTACCATGGCAATAGTGTTTATGGAATTTCGTTGTGTGGATTTTCTACTGTTTAGGCAGCAGACATTGTAATTTCTGTGTGCCTCAGTCAAAGATTGTGCCTTGCTTTTATTCATACAGCACACAGCTCTGAGTAAACTTCCTTGACATTGAAAGGGGGAGAGGAGACAGGTGCTTCATCCAGCTCAGTCTAAGGAGTCACCCTGCTTACACACTGTTCTTTTATTGGCACAGTGCAATGAGCATTGATCTTGTCTGAGATTGTGATCCTGAGCAAGTAGCATGGGAGAGGGAGTATGGAAAAATGCGGAGATTCCTTTTTGAAGGGATGAGTTCTGGTTCCTCTTCTCAGTGTGCAGCTCTTGAGGGCTTTTAAGGGGATTTCCTTGCATGGTGCGGGAGATGAAGTCACGTTTCAACGACAAATGTATGTCTGGTTTGAAATACTGCCTAACAGAGAACTGCCTTTTTATACCTGCATGTAGAATTTCCTCTCTTCCTTTTTAACTTCTGATGTCATAGACAGGAAGAATTTATGAAAAAAAAGTGAGTGCAGGTTAAAGCAGGGCACACAGATCTCATTGAAGTTTCTGTATGGATGCAGGCTTTTTACTCTCAAGGTAAAACCTTGGAATGTTGTGAGCAAAAATATTCAGCTAATGCTCATGAAGTATATAAGCATGTACAGATCAGGGTTTTTTCTTTTTCTTGATCAGATCGCCCCATATATAGCATATTTTTTATTTGTTGAGACTAAGCTGCTTTAAAAAGAACTATTCCTGTATTTTCTTTCTGAACAGAAGCTCTTCTAGTAAGTGTTCAGACTTTCTTGCATTCACCAAAGCAAGATGGTGGAAGTGCAGAACTCAGTCTAGTTGGCAGTGGGGAAGGGCTTTCTGCCTGAGGCTGTGAAAGGCATGCTTGTCCTATAAAACCATGTAGGATGTAATAGCTTCTGGAAATACTGATGATGGCAAACCATTGAAACTGTTGCTTGTTTTTTTCTTAGGGCAGAATATATTGGTTTTTAACTCCGAGAGCAACTTCTTTCCAAAGACTTTTCATTTGATGGAATAGGGTTTTTTTTTCTGGTTTCCAAATTATATTTTATGATTGTGGCTGTCTTAGGAGAGAGAGGAAAGCTCTACATGTGTGCACAGCCATTTATTTGTATTAGTTATGTAAGTTTCTCAGATGCTGAGAGCCTCCTGTTTTGGCTGTTTCCATAGAAATAAGTGACAACTATCCCAGTCTCAGTAGAAAGAGGATGTATTCCTCATTTCAAGTTTTATTTCTTGATTGAAGACTCTTGGAGTAACTACTGGAGCATTTTATTCTTGTTACCTGTCACTGTAGGTAATGGGAATGTTTAATCAGTAAAATACCTTTTCATCTACTTTCGAACTTACTTCTACCACCATATATGAAACACTTGACAGAAGAACAAAATGTGTTCACCTGTTCACTGAGTTCTGGATGGGCCTTTGCAAGAGGACATTGTCTACTTTATGCATATTCTGTGCATAATTTATTTTCTTTCCCTGGTAAAAGCTCATTAAACATATAAGGACATCATGTATCTGTTTAAAAAGGGAGGGGAAACGTGTTCAGCATGGCCTGAAGCGTGCCCTCTATTACCTCAACAGTTCTAATTAGAAAGTTCTCCATTGCAAATAGCAAGATAAGAATTGATCAGCTGTTTGGTGCTTGGCAGTGAATGAATGGAAGATTGAGAGGTGAAAACAGAAAAGGGCAGGTGGGAGCACCATAATGCTGGAGACGTTTCTAAAATAATATTAGTTCTGTTGATGCACTGTCTTGTGTCAGGGCCAGAGTGGAAGCTATTGACTCTTTCACAGAGATTCCATTAACCAGATTTTTCTCAATTTAGGAGGCTTCTTAGTAGAAATTTAATTTGTTAAACTGGCACAGACCTTTTCCTATGTCTCTGTTGCATTGGTGTAGAAAATTTAATTTTTATCAGATACTTTATTCTGAGTTTTAGTTCAAGGTCTTAGAAATAAATCTCTATTTCCATAATTTTAGGCAAATCAAACTAGAAATTTCCTCAGTGAACTCCGTTTGCTGCTGTCTCTAACATGCAGTTATTCTGTTGTGTGTGAGTCTACATCTTAGCTGCCAACAGGTTTTCTCTTCTGAAAGGTGCAATTCAGATGTGGAATATGGAAAATGTACATACAAAAGTGTTCAGTTGAACAGTAAAGGGAAGAAAAAAACAATTCCCATTTGCATAAGAACATCAGCACACAGTATTAAGTTGAGCTTCCATTCTCTCTAAGAAAGTATCCTAGCTGAAGACATAAAAAGGCATAGTTTAAAGCCATTTTTCCATTGATAATGGTAAAATAGGTAAAACTATACATTTTACTATTTGGTTTTGAGCAGCAGATTGCAATACATCTTACACTACCTTGATAGCTTTTAAACTCATTTCATAGTATTTAAATATTTTCATATACATGGTTTCAGTGTGATTTTTTGCATTCTGTGAATTTCTTATTTAAATTATTTTTTCCTTCATTTCTTATGTGGTACTTGTCTTTGTTCTTCTCATTGCATAATACAAAAATTTTTGCAGATAAGAATTGCCATAAGATGTTAAGAATTACCAGAGCTGTATGGCTATAAAATTCTGTTTCAAAAGTAAAATTTTCATTAACTGAAAGATGAGAATAGTGATGGAAAAGAGGATATCAGTCACTGCCATCACAGATGCAATAAATCTTAAAGCAAGATGATAGCTCTGGAGAATAATAATGGAGTTATGCCTTACATTTACTGAACTAAACAAAATTAATGTGTGGTTAATACTGATTATATCTATGCAATATTTTCTATGTGAGAAGAAAAGAAATGTCTTATAAATACACTTCCTTTTATTTATCAGTTGACATACCCTAGTTATAAATGTGGAATATGGGCTAGAATACGTTTTCTCCCAAAATGTAAACATGCACAAATATTGGCATTGGAGAAAGGCTTCAATCTTACGCTTGTATTCCATATACTTTTAGTGCTTGTCATTATCACAAAAAAAAAAGGAGAGTTAGTTTTCAATATAATGGATGTGAAACAAAAATCCCCATAAAATTAGTGTTAAAAGGAGAATATAAACAAAAGGGGAACACATGAGAGAAATTAAATATTACGTGGTTTCTTTAAGAAAAATCCAGAGATATTCTCTGTTAATACTAAAGTTGTCATTATTGTGGAATGTTGTAAGGATTGCACAAACCTATTCCTAGTGTGTTTAAAATGTGTCTATTTGTATTTAAATATCTACAGAAGAAGGCTTCCAAGCTGTTGGCAGCCCTTCATGGTAATGTTTTACTCAGCAAGAGCACAGGCATTCTCTCAATTCTCCGTGGCATTATGTGGTCTTCCAGTGGGATTGTGTTCTAGCCTAACTGCTTGTCTGCCCTAAATATAGTGTTTTCACAGTGTCCTTGAATGCTGAGTGTCTTGGTTCAATTGTGATATCTTCTAATGAATTTACCTTCTTAGTATAGGTTGTTTCATATACAGTTCTCCTTATGGTAGTGCCTGAAATTAGGCAAGCAATAGATTAGCATCTGTTTTTGAGTGGTTTGTTCTTTCTTTCCCCAAGGTAAGTCCTGTAAGGTTGTTAATAAATACGTTCCTTTATTCCCTGTTCTATATTTGTTAGTGAAAGCTACATCACCAGAGTATATCTTGCCTTTAGAGAAGACACTGATAATATTTGCAGTGGGTTTAGTTTCTGTAGGAATCCATCACAGAGGCTTGAATTGACTGTGGGGAAATCTGTGCTATGCAGATGAGCTTCACCCTTGCTTTAGGCAGTTTGTGTTGTGTTCTGCATGGTTCTCTTCAGAAGCCTTCTAGTACCGTGTTGGCAGATAACACATATCACAAAGATAAGATCTGACATCTCACCTGAAATTCCTCTCTGAGAAGCCAGGATTAAGGTTTGGACAGGTTCCATGTGTGACTGGCAGCATGATGATTGCTATATTCAGCACTAGCTGTAGTTCCCTGAGGGTTTGGACTATCAGCATTGCTGTAGAGCATCCTGAGGATGACAAAGTTGAATGTAGTTCAGGCCAGATCATTGCCATCAGCTGGGCTGCTGCTTCCCTTACAGCAGCCGTTTCTTAGAGATCGTATTTACCCGCAGGTTGTGGGTATTTATAGGCTGTTGTCTCCTGTGATTTTCACATTGATTTACTGTTCCATATGCTGTCCAAATATTTTGTTCCTGTTCTCAAACAGTAGCATCAGGAATACAGTCTTAGTACTGCAGGCAACTCTATCTGCAATTAATGAGAACTGCTTTATGTTGAGAGGGATTCTTGTCGTTGGTCAGACTGCTGCTGATTTCACAGAATCAGACTGCTTGAGGTGAGAAGCAGCCTTTGGAGGTCATCTTATCAAAGCCCCCTGCTTAAGCAGGACCACCTTCCGCTCAGGACCATATTCAGATGGTTTTGAATAGATCCAAGGATGGGGACTGCAACCTTCCTGGGCAACCTGTGCCAGTGCTCAGTCGCTGTCATAGTGAAAACAGGATCACAGGATATACGGATTTGGAACAGACTTACAAGGATCATTGAGTCCAAGGATCGTCCTCCTAGCCCTGCACAAGACCATTCCCTACAATCACCTGTGCCCAAGAGCATTTTCCAAATGCTTCTTGAACTCTCTCAGGCTGGTGCTGTGGCCACTTCCCTGGGGAGCCTGTTCCAGTGCCCAGCCACCCTCTAGGTGAAGAACCTTTTCCTAATACCTAACCTAAAGCTCCCCTGACACAACTTCAGGTCCTGTGTTTCTTCATATGGAGGCTCAAATTTTTCAGTTTGTTCTCATGGCCTGTATTTAAAGGAATGTGGTTGTCAGGGAAGGAGCAGGATGAGCAAGTAGTCTAAAGTACATACTCTTGCCATTCCAAAGTAAACATTTGTGAAGGAGGAAAGAAAATATAATAGATTTTTAATAGTTCAGATTGCTTCAAGGGATATTCATTGCTTCCTTGGGCTGTTGTGTGTGGAAGTTATGACATGGAAAGAATATTGTTTTGAAGTTGTTTGCTTTGACACAGTCATGTGTCTATATGTATAATTGTATGACTAGCCAGATACATCTTTGAATTTGCATTCTATGCTGCATTGCAGTATTTCATTTCACTTAACTTTTGTGTCTTAGAGCTCAATCAAGCACAAATGTACTTCCTGAAAATGATGAAAAGTTTGTTGTTTCTTTACAGTCCAGGTGTGAGAAGTTACATGACAGGATAACAGGAGAATTTTTGCTTCATACCTCCCAAAATTTAAAGCAGGAGTAGATTTACTTGAGGTTTTAATGATAGCAAACAACTATTCATCCTCTATGCTGTTTACAAGGATTGTAATACATTAAATAATTAGGTTAGCTGTAATGATGGATTTCAGAAATCATCTTAATTTACATATAATTATTGTGCTACGCGAAGTAAAGAATTTGTAGTTGTCACACGGAAAGCAGTTACTTCGGGTAAAATCAGTATTTGGCCAAGTTCTCACTATCTCAGTTTTTCCAGGCAGAGAATTAAAAGCAGTGTCCCAGTGTTATGTCTTGTCATTTCCGGGAACTATTGAAGCAATTTTTTTAAGAATAAGCAAAAATTGTTATATAATTTGCATACAACAGGCACAAATATCAGCCGTGTGAAAGAGTATTTATGTCTATTTGTCTCCCTCAAGGGCTGACCAGGATTCTCAATCCTGGATTTTTATGACTGTGTTATGGAACCTTAATCTGTCAATGTGCTTTTTTTTTTTTTCTTTCCCTTGCATCCATTAACTCCATGGTGTTTCTCATAAAGGAACAATAAGGTAGATGACTGACATTCTCAGGTGACCTACAAAAGATGTAACTCTAAAAGGTGACACCAGGAGTACAGTTAAAATAATTTTAGGTTTGTATTTGAATGACTTTGAGCAGGAATGTATCATGCCCTAGAGAAAGGTCAGGTTAATCCTTAGCATTGTGAATACAAAGTACTTGCTACCATGTTTCCAGTAGAAAAGAATTTAATGAACCTTCAGGTAGTGTTTAATAACTGAGAATGTAAGTTATATTGACCAGCTGTTACACGTCTCTGCATTTGCTGCAGTATCATGTGGGATGATGGAGAAATTTCACACTCATTTTGTTTCAGATTGTTCTAATTGTTTCTTTTTCATGCAAAGCATAAAAAGGCTCTCGCAATTAAGAGTATGCCCTTTCTAAATTAAGTGTAAATCCAGAGATTTAATCAAACCATGTCCCAAAACACATTCACTTGTCTTCATTGTGGTGCCTATTACTTCAAAATTGAGTTGAAACATAACTTCATTGCATATGATGCCTGAGGTGCCTACTGAGTTGCTTTTGTCTCATTCCTTGACTGGTTTGCATTTGTTAGAAGATTGCAGTTTGTCCTGGGTTGCCTATCTTGGGGTGGTTGAATAATCAGCTGCATAGTTTTTAAAAATCCAGGTAATTTGCCTTTACTTGTGTTTTCTGGAGGTGTTTGAGGTCACAGGGCTAACTAGAGAGTCTCAGAAAGAAATTAACAAAAAAAAAAGTATTCAGAAAAATTCTTTCCATGTACAAGAAATGAGGATGAAGGTGTTAATTTGAGAGGCTCTAAATAATTATGAAGTGGTCCTGTCTCTTGGCAGCTCTTATATTCTTCGATGGACAGCAGAAAGGCTGTGCCATATGCTAATGGAATAAATAGCACTTGCTCATTATGAGAAGCTGTAGCATCTTGGTGTCAGCTAATTTGAAAAATATCCAGAATGAAGTCATGCACCATAAATGAGAGCCCTCTTGAGAAGCTGATTGCTAACTGTTACACAAAAACACTTTCTAAAATCAAAGTTGCTTCAGTGATCAATGTGTTAGTTGAAAAGTTCTCTCAAGCTGACATATATTGGAGGGAAAAATCAATGTTTTAGCTACAAAGTCTCTTTGAAAGTGTTATAACGAAAATAGTGTTCATTTCTTCCTTATCCTAGAATTAAATGGAAACCTATCTATATAGGTAGGGGTGGGCGTGTGTATTTTTATATATATATATATATATATATACATATACATACACGCACAGAGGGAGGGAGAGAGAGAGATGCTGTGACCATAGTTTATCTTATCCAATATTGAACCTGAGCTATTAATCATGCCAAGTGCATGCAAGTGAACTGTATAAAGGACTGATGTGTGTAAAATCTAGCCTTGCATAAATTGGAGTTTAATTTTCAGTAGGATTTTTTTTTAATTGTCTATATAGTTTTAAGTACTTGGTAATTGAGAAAATGTTTTATTGGGAACGAAGCATTTATTTTCTGTTTTTCTGTATCAAGTAATTAAGGCTGGGTAAAACAGCAGTAAAAACAAAGCCCATATTCTTGGTAAAGCATTAAATAATTCTTGGGACCTGTTTTAAACTAGTGATTTTGGTCAGATAATTGGCTGTATGAGATAGTAAACTAATCCTAAATTAATGAAATGTTTCTGTATTTGGTTCAGAAACACTGAATTTGCTACATGGAAAAGCATGTTACTGAGTGAAAAAAATAACATTATCTTTCATTTAAGGATGTTAATTACTACATGTGTTTACCTAAACATATTTTCATTTCTGTAATCTCTTCCCTGACCCCCACAACAATGTATCCACATGGTCTGCAAATGACTTGATATGTAGTGTAGCATTAGAAATACTAAATTCTGGCCACTGGAGTGAATTCCCACACATATTCCCATATATACTCCAAGCAGTGCAGGGTAGCTGTGCCACTCATTGTGAGTGCTACCTTTGTCTGATTCTAAAGGAGAGCTGGCATGGCCTTTGCCCTTTTCCTCAAGAGCTGATGATTGTATTAGGTATTATTTTATATAATAAAAGTATTTCCTTCCTGGAGGAGGAAGTGTTTCTGTGGATTCAAAGTATGTGCAAGTTCTGCAACTGGGGAAGACCATACTACATTTCTTAAGCTGGACCCTGATGATGTAATTGTTCAATTACCTATTTTATCTTCTCACTGAACAAAATTTTAGTGCAAAAATATCTTGGATTTATTTGGCTTAAAATATTTAAAGAATAAAACTACTTATCAAGAACCTGAGATAATGTCTCCCAGTCCTTTATTTTGAATTCTCTTCTTGTAGGAAATGATAGGAACAAATTTTCATCAGTATCTGCATTTTTTGTTCTCTAATAGAAGACATTTAAATGTTTCAAAGTCTGCTTTTTAGGTGTTTCTGTAAGAACGAAACATCACTTATACTGCTTGTTAACCCATTAAGGTAAATTGCTATTGATTGTTTCTCACTTGTTATTGAAAGTTTCCTTTACTGTACATTTCTGTTCTAGTAATAAAAATGAGTGGGAAAGCAGCTGGACCATGTGCCTTCCAACACAATGAACAAACTTTGCTGGTAAAACAGTTGTGTTTATTTAATGTATTTTTTGTCATGCAATAGGGAAAGTATTTGCTTATGTCCAGTATGCAAATGACAGAAGCAATGTCCTATATAATCACTCTTGCACACACTAGTATTTGTTACTTATAGGTGATACTTCACTGTTTCTCTCTGTGGCATGGTGTCTCTTCCAAAATACAGCCTTGCATTTGCTGAGATCAGGACTTGTCTCCCAGCTCACCAAATGTAATTGGTGATAACAGGTGAAACAGTTTAACATAATGACAGGTGAAACAATTTAACATTTTTAAATCTCTTTTGCCTCTGTTGGTTTTGCAGAAGCCTGCAGAGTAGGATTTGTGCTTTGAGACCTGTGTTGTGGTCCTGTAAGTTCTTTATTCCATGTTAGAAATGTCAGCTTCCTCATCTGTCCCCAGGCTTCCTATTACTAGTGTGATAAATATTTGGATGATTGACGAAAGTTTGTACTACTTTGCTTACTTGCATTTTTAATTTTGTGTAATGCTGGTTTCCAATCCATTTAACCAACTGTGAAGTATAACAACTTCTGAAATTTCTGTCACTGTTAAAGAGAACTTCTATAACAAAGTTTTTTCCCAGGCGACAGAATTCCTAACTTGAGTGGCAGCCACCACTGGACTTAGTGCTAGTACAGTAATGAATATGCATATGTTCAAGAAATTGTTCTCTTTTCACTAATGGATGCTAATTCTCTTGCTTTCCATATGTCTCTCATGCCTTGGACAGTACAGAAGATTTTTGAGAGCGGGAATGACTTTACTGTTAAGGAACTGAGATGTTTTTCTTGGGTTCTGCTGTAAACTTCACTTTCTTACATCTCTTGATTTCCGTCTCTTAATGGTTTAAAAATACTTTTTGTTGACTGTATCTATTAGACTTTGCATTGATAGCCGAGACACACATTTTGGATCATTACATACTGACTTCCATCAGTTAATATGAAAATGTGTGTTGACCTCAGATAAGTAAAATAGTTATAGAAATTGAGGTACTGCACCATATCCATTTAGAACATGCTTGGGTATCCAAGGGTGACAATTGAATGGGGATGTATATGTGGTTTGTGACTCCTGTAGACATGGAAAAAAATAATAGGGAAGCCACTCTCATTGTTCTGGATATAAGGAGAATAAAAAGCAAGTATTTGCTATAGTATTCCTAAACCTAAAATAATGTTGTATCCAGATTCAGAATAGTTAAATAATTTACTTCATTTTCACAAGTGAGTAACACTTCCTAAATCATTCAAAACAACAGGGTACTTCTGAGAAATTAAACCAAACCATGAGCCTTGTACACAAAATAGTTCTGAAGTTCCACTTATACAAGTTTATTTATATTAGTTTTTAATATGTAAAATAAATAAAGGGCTATTAGTGAAGACTTCTATTATGAGTTTGGCAGACAAGCAAGTAGGAGAAATGGAAAAATAAGCTGCTTTTCCTGCTTGGCTTTTATTTTGTTAGGCTATCTTTCCATTATAGAGCTCCTTCAGCTGATGTTTGAAGTTGTTTATTAGTGTGCCCAGCCAGCCATGTATTCAGTGCTTTAAAAATACAGTCTGAGAGCTTGATCTGCTTAGTTCCACTGTATCAATGTTCCTGTTTTTGAAAACACTTTACTGCCTCTCTTCACTTTGTGCATAGAGGGATTCAGAGTAAATTCTAAAATGTATATTTCTTCTTAAAGCTTTTTCTACTGTCTCCGGACAATGCAGGAGCAGTCAGAGGAAAACAAAATTCCACACCTTTGTAAGAATTGCCTAACCTTAAAGCAAGAGCAGAAAATCACATAACTTCTTAGAAGCTGTGGAGCTTACTGCTGAAATTTCTCCTGGTGTTGTTCTTGGGGTTGAACAGATGACAGGTTTCTCAGCAGACAATGAAGTGACACTATGATATGTTCAATTTTTTTCATATCGAAGATAAAACCATCCCCTAGAGACATCATGTCATGTTTCAGGTTACTACTTTTTCTGTAAATTCCTTTTAGAACTGTACTGTCCACTGATTTAATAGCTGCTTTTATCTTTTGTACTCTTAGCTGACTTTTTTCAGATTTTGTTTTGGACATCATCTTATAGGTCATACAGAATTAGACACATGTCAGTACAGATTGTGTTATTAGACTATATGCATTGCTTTCCCCATTCTTACCTGTTAATCAGTAACCATGCCTAAAAGTGCTTCAGTCACTGTGTTGTTTTCAGCCTTGTTTTTATTAAATTTGTCTATGTTTGCACCAGTGTTGCACTGTCTCAGTGGCTGGTTCCTGGCTCAGTGTTTGGAAGTTTCATCTGAAGCTGTAGGTGATCAAGCTTTCTATGTTCAGATGATTGAAGTCAAGTTAACTCCAATGTAACTCACTGTAGAGTTTCACTATCAATATGACTGGTTTGGCTAAACTGACTTAGAAAGCTTCCTTTGGTATTTCCCTCTGTGGGTGTGGTGGTTTTGGCCATACAGCAGACTGAACTAGGGGCAGGATATCCCATCAAAATGCAAACACCTGGATGAGTCCTGTGTTTCAGTGTATTTCACCACCTTACAAATAACTTTTAGACTACAAGGGAGGGACCAATTATACATGGGTTAGCCTAGGTGGGTACTGGAAATTAATAAACTAATTTCAAACTGAGGAGATATTATTAAACTGTCTGACAATCAATTTAGGAATAAACAGAGGTGTCTTGATTTTGTCACCTGCATCTTAGAAGAAAAGAATCAGTACTAATGGCATGTTCTTCCAGATTTTTGACAGGGCAATGCCTAGAGGTGCCTTCTAGCCAGAGTAATATAATAGTGAAAGCTGAAAGATAAAAATAAATTTATGAATTCCCTTCATTACTGCCAAGAGAAGTTCAGAATATCATGGAAATGATACTTGAGTTGCATTGAATTCAAAATCTTGTCTGAAGTGGGAGGCATTGAGGACCTTTACTAAGAAAAGTAGCAAAAAAATTATATAGAACAAAATGTGCAGCTGTCTAGTAACTGATAGCAAAGGGAGACTTATTTTTTGACCCTTGTTGGCAACTGATTTGCCTCAAGCAAAAGGATTTAATTTATAATTTATTTATTCTTTCAGATAAAAGCATTATCTATGTTCCTCTTCTAAATCTGTCTTAAACGTTGACTCTCATGACACATCTAGTAAATACATGTCTGGCTACAAAGAAAAGAATTTTGTTCTTTAGCTTAAGAAAATGGAAGAAGGGAACATTGTGGAAGATGCATGGTTGCATTTAGTATGTTTGTTACAAATACTTGACTGTGTCAGACAGATAGTAGTACTTGCTTATGGTTTAGAGAGTTACTTCTAAAGGAAAATATATTGAAAATCTCCTTATTTGAGATTGTCATATCAAAAGAAAAAAGGTATTTTAAAGTTTTGCTGTTAGGAACTTGATGGAGCTGCATGGAGGGGAGGGGGAGAGGTCTAGGGTGTTGACATACTGTCTCAAAGTGTGGAACCATTCATTGATACTGAAATATATATGCCTCTGTAGGTAGAGGGTGTAATTCAAGAGATTTCCCACAAAGCTGCTGAAGCAAAGTTGATTTTTCTGCCAGTTTTCAGATAGTGAAAACACAACTGCTCTGAAAATTTATCACTGCTTGTTCTACAGATAAATGAAACTGGTCAGAGTTTCAAGTACATTTCTTCTGCAATTGATACACTTTCAAGGACTCCCTGTCATTTGTTTCCTCCTCACTCACCCCCAGTTCTTTTGTGTAACCTGGGCTGGGAAGTAATTGATGTTGGCCAGAATAAAACAATTGAAAACAAAAATGTGTGACTCTTTAGGACGAGAGGAGGTGGTGTGTTTTTAACATGTTCAGCTTTCTGGTTTGGTTCATCACACTGGTGGAGGACAGTCGCCTGAGGAGCATGCAGGGAAAGCTGCTTAAACTGGTGCAGCTGTTGGAAGAAATGCTTTCTGAACTTTGGCATGTTTATCTCTTCAAGATGAAATTTTTTAATGATGCAGTCATCTTGTTTTGGATACGATTTGTGTGGAAAGTACTTAGGTTATTTTTGCATTGGGCTGGACTTCAGACTTCTGGCTCATGCAGATAATAGGGTGGGATAGGTTTAGGATTTTTTTTCCTGTTTAAGGAATAAAATCATCCTCGACCAGAGATTGGATTAACTGTATTAGAAAAATTACTTTTTAAAAGTGAATGAAGTTCTGTTCTAAGGAGAAAACTTTTTGTTATTGCAGCATTATATACTGTGACTTTTTAAAAAATTTTACATAAGAAGGGCGGATGGTAAGACTTACCATTAGCTGCATAATTGTAAAACCTAAGGAAATTCTGTCTAATTATCCTATTATGATATCTGGGGACTTGTAGACTTCGTTCTAGCTTTTGGTGTACAGATGGCTCAAAGAGAAGGCCAGGAGGAAGAGTAGTGGATTTGTAGGTCACTTCAAGTTTGTGTTGGGAAATATCAGATCCCAGAAAACAGACAGCCTGATACTTTCCTAATTTTTGTTATTGCAAGGGATTCATGCACTTGAAATTTCACTCCTCTGAAATAAGAAGTGCCACAGAAAGTTGCTTCAAAGTACTAATGAAGAGGATGATTGCCCTTTATAGTAGGTCATAAAATACTTTAATTTGATCTTTTAGTCACCACAGAGAATCCCACAGAAATGTTACAGAAGACTGAATTTGTGATTTCATTATGTTATTTGAAGTCCTCTGTAGTATTGCAGATACAATTCTCTGCAGTCCTGGCTTTGCGTGTTCTCCTTTGTTTACAGCTCACCCTGTATGGTAGAACAGCAGCCCTGACTTGTTTGGGGAACTGGTTACTACTGCAGTATAGGTAGATAAAGAAATGTGGTTTTTTTCTTATTTAACCACGTAGAAAGGTTTTGTGGTGTTTCAGGTTTTTTTTAATTTGTGTTTTGAGATTTTTTTTATTGTTATTTGTTGGTTTCTCACTTTATTTCCCAATGCCAGTAGTTGGTATAATTCAATATACTGGTTTGCTTTTCTGTCAGTAATTGCAAAAAGTCTGAGAGTGGCTGAGGTTTGCTTTTTGAAATGGTCACAATGTGAAAGAGAGACTATGATTTCTATTACAACCACGTTCTGAGGTGTCTGAGGAAAACATGATATGCTGGCAGTGTTATTAACATGAAAATCTCCTTTTAACTCAAGCAGTTCTGGGACATGCTCTGTCCAGGGAACTTTAAACATTTGTACAAAAGCATTTGCTTTGCAAAAAAAGGCAATGATTTCTGCATTGAAGCAACAAGGCTAAATAAAATGACTTGTGAAATTAAAGGCTGCCATCTCCTTGAAGAAATGCATCTTGTTTTCCTTCCTCCAACCTTTATACAGCCTTATATTGTCCAGATTGCTTTGGGTCTCTTTATTAAATGCGCTTTGCATCTCTCAGTTAATTTTGTGCCAGTATCACTTCAGGCTGACGACTGTGGGTGTTTGTGTATCCATTAAGCACACTGCCAGGGCATGTCCACCACTTGCCACCTCTCCCATTAAATGGCTGTCAGCAGGTTTACAGAGCTGCTTTCTTGCTTTGCATTAATTTCTGCAACTCAGTAGATGCAGTGAAAAGCACCTATAAACACAGAGCACAGTTTGTCTTGAAATTTCTAAAGGTAAATAGAAATGCCATGAGCAGTTAAATCATATTTCATGTATAGTCATATCAATATGATTAGCAGGAAAGAAGTGTCACTTCTTTTTAAATTTTCTTTTTTAAACTAACCTTTCTCCTTGAGCTCCGACCTCCAAAAGGAAAATACTGCAAATGTAAACAAGGATATGTCAGCAGAATGTTGCATGAGATTGTCGTGTTGAAGTTGTACATAATCCCATGCTGAGATTTACAATTGGTTCCAAAATGAAAATCTGTTAGGATTAGATCAAACATTATCCTGCCTGAGATAGGCAGCGTGGGGAAGTTTAGTGATTTGTCCATGAAAGTCAGTATATGGATGGGTTATTAGTGTAAGGCTTTTCAAGAAATGTACTAAAATGCAGAAGGGTGTGCTAGCTTAATTTGATGAGCTGCAGCTACTTTGCTGCATATTGATGTGGTGTATTTTCTTTTTTTTAACTAGGAAATTCTGATTCTAGTTCTTAAGACAGAATCTTTTTTTGGGTGAAAATTCCTTTGTACTACTTGAAGCAGTAAAAACAATAGTAAATAATTAAGGGGTGAAGCAGTAGTTTTGTATATCCAAGCTCTGATTAAAATATTACTTTGGAAATCTACTGCTGAACGTGTGTGGGAGGCCAGTGCAAGACGTGGGAAAACTTAGGTGTATTAACTGGAGGTGTGAAGTTGAATCTCAAACTTATCTTGGAGAAATTTATGTGAGACTTTACTATGCTTAGCCCTATGCTCAGAGACTTCAGACTTCAATTAATTTTAATTTAACGTTCTGGAATATCCTTTGTAGATGAATTTTGAGAGCACATCTTTGTGTTAATGAGTTTACAAGCTTATTTGACATGACCAGCATATGAAAAAGCTGTAAGAAATTAGTGACTTGTGCAACATCACCCAGGACACTGCTGTTGGAGAGCTGAATAGCTCCCAAGTGCTTTGATACAAATAAGCATCCTGTGCTGGGTGGTCCAGTCTTCTAAAAATTACCCAAAGTTGTATTCATTCAGCTTTCTGTGTCTTCTTACCCTGTGTAGGACTGTGAATTTTTCACCCAGTGATGTCCTTTTCAGGATCTTTTTGTTTTATACATTTGGCTGAATATGTTGAATTGGTCTTTTGAGGGTTGTGTGGTGCTGCTTTTCAGGCAGCCAGTGGTTGATCACACGTCACTGCTGGTGGTAAGCTGTCCCCTTACACTGGTCACAGCATATTGGTGAAATAAACATTTTTGAACAATGATCAGCATCCTCAATACCTTCTCTCATAGACATTTGTGTTCTCTATTTTTATCTCTATGTGATGTTTCTTTTTACCCATCATCTCTATTCTCTGTACAAATAGAGTTAGATAAACCTATTCCTGATGCAGGAATAAAATCAACTTTATCACCAGATATGTTCTATTCCAAGTAGTTTCTAGGCCACTTGAAGGTAGCACTGTAAAACAGTGGTCAACATCTGACTTGTATACTTTGAGTTCTTTTTTGCTCTTTAGTAATCATTGCATTGTTGCTGATAAAATGTTGATGATTAAGAAAATGTGAAAACCAAACCAACATCAAAAACAAAATACAAAAATAAGCTGTCTAGAAATGCTTATGTTCAACTCTCCTGTTTTGTGCTTCAGATTTTCTTCTAAACCATGAACTTTTTTGTGGGTTTTTTTATTGCCTCTCAAAATCTTTGGAGTGCCTACTGCTCCATCTTGCCCAGCATTAGTTAAAATTAAATCAGCTCTTAGGCACGTTTATATAACATTTTATGCAGGATTCTTTACCGTGTGTCACTGTATGTTTTGATCATTTTCTGACAGTGCTGAAAAAGCATGATATTTTCATGCTGACTGTTCCCTTGTTCTTTTGCCAGGGGTAAAATCCTGTGCAGGTTGTGTAAGGGGTTTTTTTGTTTGAAAGGTTTTGGGGAAGAGATGGGACTGGGCTGGTAGATGAGTGTAGGTTACATGTTAGGAGGAATATACATGTATAAAACATAGTTTGCATATGTAGAGAAATGAATTGAGCTGTTTGTGATTCATTGTCCGGAGGGAGCTCGTTGCAGGTTTTGGTGAACAGTTTGCCTCCTCCATTTTACCTGTCTGACTTTTATAGTTAAAAAAATAATTCTGTTACTCCAGAGATCTGTCAGCCATTATGTCAGTACCATCTCTAGCAGAACACCTTTAAACCTGGCCTTTTTGAATATGATTCCAACAGTTTTGGTAACCATATCAAAAGTAAAGATCTGTTTAATCCCATGACACCCTCTGGGTTTTGAGCAGATGTGCCTTTGTGTATCCACAGCTGTGTTTCAGTATACACTTAGAAAACATACTCAAAATCAAAACCAGGATTATCTGCCACTGAGATGGGAAAAATTCCTTTAGCCAGGAGAAAATAATGGCAGTAACTATTGTTTTCCTTTGATGGAGTCCATTGGAGGTGAAAGCTGAGCTCTTTTAAGTGCAATCAAATTATCCATTAGGAATCAAAAAATCACAATTTCAAAAGCAACTTCTAGATATCTTTACATGGAGGATGGTAGAACATAGCTTTGTGAGGGCTGTTGGCTTGTCAATTAGGATCTCATATTTTTTATTTACTTATAATGTGATGATACATAGATCTACAGGTATATAGATATGTAGATATGTGCACTCACTAGTTATCTAGGAAACTAAGTCTGTAAAGTAATGTTAAAAAGTAAGAAATTAAAATAGGAAAAGGATCTGAAGATGGGGGATAAGTTTGGAATTTCCCACAAATGACTTTACTATCCTAAACAAAATTATTTTTCTATGATGTTTGTTTTGTCAAATGTATACTTATGAGGAATCAATGGCATTTAAATATCTAAGATGAAAATTCAGGTCAGAGTATCATGTAAACGAAAGTAGTTTTCCTTGCAATAAATAGTAAAACATCTCAACAAGGAGGAAAGAAATAGTTTTAATATTTTTCTTTATTCCAGAGTTTTACCCAACTCTGTAAACTGAGGCCTGATATATATTTGTGGCTATGTGTGGCTATGTGGTGATTACATTATAAGTTCAGAATTTCACTGAGGCTTGAAGGAAATTTTGGACTCTGGAAGATTTGAGCAAGAGAAATTTAGACTTTAACACTTAACATAGAAATAGCAAACCATAAGATCACAAGCATGTTAATCAAGGGTCTTTGAGACTCTAGCACTAGGAAGCAAAGTACTTCACAAGTACAGGGGTTTGTTCCATATTGCAAAGGTACTAATTCAGGTTAGGTACTTGTAACTGAAATCTCATGAATGTTTAACTGACGTCTGACCCAGATCCATTTATTTACTGCTTATAACTTGAAAATTGATGGTCAAATCTTAAAGTATTGACATCAGATATCAGACACATTCAGTAACTTGTTCACACGAAGAATTTTATCAGTGGAATCAAAATCCTTGTATTCCCCTTTCCTTCTTTTTCATCAGGAAATAACTAGTGCTGTGCTAGTGCTGTGAACATGTTATGGCTGTGTTAAATGTAAATGTCAAAAGATATTCTGAAGAGTTACATTGCTCTCAAATTCCAGAGATCTGCAGGTGAATTGTGTAAGTCATGAAACAGTGAATGGCAACTGGGAAGTTAACTTTGTTTTTTTGAGTCTGATGCAATAAAGAGAACAGAAATAAAATGCACTTTGAAGGCTTTGTTTTCCTCAACATCATAAAGTTCCATTGCAGAGTTATTTGCCACACAATCTCCTAAAACATACTTCTTGTATATAGAACACTCTGAAAGAAGATATTTTTAATATCCTTTTAATCAAATATATAAAATATCAATGAGCATACAAAGGATTAAAATCCTGGTGGAATTCTGTAACTAACTCAGTTTATATAATAATAGATGAAGTCATAGAAAATCAATATGAAGTATCAAAGAGGAAAATTTTTCACAGCTGTCTGTCTTTGTAATATTTATATAAAGGACTGCTGTTAGTGGAGACTATGCAACCAATAATGGATACTGAAAGGGAAGGTTTCTTAATCAGTAAAAACTAAGATGTCATGAAGTCAGCAGAAATAATTAAAGTAGTAGAGATTTCTGAAGCCTAATGCAAGTTGCCTCTCTTACACTTCTTTGCTCTTCTTTCCACTTCTGAGAAAATATAAGTTTTGCATTTGAGTGTGGATTTGTATTTTAGAAAGGGTAGAGTAGCATCTCTTGTAATTCTAGCTCATGTATTTACTAAGAATGTGGTTTGACAGTATACTGTGGTTTGACAGTATACTGTGTATCAGAGTCTCTGATAATAACTGCCTGTCGTGGTACTTGATTAAAATAACTTGATGTTTTTTGGGTTTCAGGATTTTTTTGTCATTTTCTTTGTCTTGTCTTTTTGCAACATGTTGATTAGAAGAAGCAATGTTATGCTGGCTAGAGAACACAGTAATTGTTACCTTCTTGCTCAGTAAAGCCCTAATTAGTGTGAATGAGCATGAAAAATAGATACTAAAATACAGTAGATAAAGGTAATACTGTGCCACAAGAGAAAAGCTTTCTTTATTGTGAACAAATTCTGGCATATTTAAAGTATTAAGAGGATTAAAGGGTGAATTAAATAGTTGTGCTCTCACACACCATTTGCATTTGAAAAGAGGGACTATGTGGGAGAGTTTA
>VZTB01003869.1:513043-568499 GCA_013397245.1 Thryothorus ludovicianus
ATCTGATACTGCTTCCTAAAAATAAGGGTTGAAAAGAAGACATGTATTACTAGGATAAAATACTTTTTACATGCACTGAGAGACCTAGAAGGCAGCTAATGCAGAAAATCACAAACTCAATTCTTGAATTTAGAAACTGATGGCAACGTCATTTCTGGACATGTGCAGTTACCACTCCCCACTGGCCAATGTCTGCCTCAGTCATTAGCATGAATAAAACAGAAAGCTTGAGAATCCAGCATTGCAATAATTTGATGGACAAGCCTGGTCCTAGCTGTCTTTGTGACTGTAATGCTTTTTAAAAAGTCATTACTTTTCTGCTTCCTAATTTTGATATGAAAACTAGTCTAAAAATAATTGAAATGGGTGCCATGTCTTCAACATGAGGGACTGCTGCAGATTTTCAGACTGATGCAGTTTTTCTCCTGGCATTGCAAATCAATACAACTGTGTAGTTTTCTTGTAAAGCAAGTTTGATGGAAAATACTGACTGTGTAAATCATCTTAAAATTGACCAGGGAGCATAAGATTTCTAAAACTACTTTTTTGAGGGAGTGTGGAGAGGGAAAGAGGTTTCAGTTTTGATAAAGCAAGAATAAGAGAAACTAGTTTGAGAATCAGACAGTGGTAGTATTTCCATACATTGTAATGAGCTACTTCAGGGCTCTCTAGAAAAGGAGAGCAAAAGTCAGGGACTGAAAAGCTCTTCATGTCAATTGTAGCATTGCTTCATTTAAATTTATGCTAGTCACTTTGCTGTTTGCAAAATAACAAGCTACTTAAGTATTGTGTAATGTTTATAAAATTGTTACAACTGCTGTTTCTTTCTAGAAGGGCTGAGTGATCTCCTTTTCAAAAATAATTTTTAAAAACAGGTTTGTCTAGAAGGATTAAGATAATTAAGCAAGATAAAAGTGGCAAGCCTTACGATTCACAAGCAGAGTGGCTATTTTCACATTGAGTTCTTCACATGGTATACAGTTAGGATCTGTATTGTTTCTTTTCTGTTCTTTCCTCAGCTCCAACATTTTACTACAACATTGCTTGTTCTCTTCAAACTGTTTTCTGTGCAAAGGTGAGAAATTCCTAAATAATTAATTAATTAGAATAAAATAATGTTTGTACAGGGCCAGCCAAAGCTATGACTAGTCAGCACCTTCTCATCAGCTGTGACCAAGAGGCCAGACTAAGCAAATAGGGCAAGCTGTTCTCAGAATTTCTAAAAATACTCAACAATGAAACCCTTCCTAAATTTGAAATGAATGTGGCTTCCTCACTTTGTCATGCATCTCCAGCATGAAATTGGGCTAGTAGCTTAATTTTCCTTATACATAGCTTTTCCCTATCTGTAAAGACCCTTAGAAAATGGTTATGAAAATATAGCTAAGAGTTCTGAAAGTTTATTTGATAATGCATAAAAGATCACTTAACAGTAAAGACAAACTTAACCTTCAGTCATATAGCATGGGACATTTTTCACTCTAAATGTGAAAGTGTGCAGTTCAATGTAAAACAGCTTGAAATAATCCAGTTGAACATACTACAGAAGCTTGGATTTCATCTGTCACCTCTGCCACCTTCTGGGCTACTAATTTATTTGTCTGTTTTTAAAATTTTTTTTAAATGTGCAAATTTGAATCTGCTAATTTAAGAAACATCACAACCAGGACTTGGTTTGTTGGTAATTTAATAGAGCAGAATTCAACTTGGGACAGACCAGGAAAACAGAAGTAGCACAGCTGTTACTGTAAATGTCTGCAAAACATAGAAATGAGTGTTCTTGCTTAAATTAAATATGAGGTCTTGGAATCTTGTAATTGAAAGTTCAGCTTCTGTAATCATACTGTGTATCTTAGATGCAGCTGACACATTCTAGTATAGCCTGGGGAACTCGGAAATGAAGGAAGCAGGAAGCCAGACCAATGTTGCAGTCAAGACTGAGTAATGATCTGAACTGGAAACTGGAGGAGATTATAGATTGAAGTCCCAGAGTGCATTGTAGAGGTCACAAATTAATTAGCAAGGGATCATGTTGATGGAATTGAATATATGGGTTTCGTATCAGAGGGTTGTTAGTGCTAACATGTTCTTAGTCGTTGCTGAATTTGGCAGAAGGAAGATAGGGCATAGCTAGCAACTCTCTTGAGTCTGTGACATCAAGTGTAGGAGGTTTGCAGATAATTTACCTTTATGAAACAACATTTAAGATTCAGACTTCAAGTTCCTATGGAATATCAGTGTAGTTAGTATGCAGGTCTACAAATTAATTTCTTAATTAAAAGTCTTGGAGAAAACATGCATCAACTTGGAATTTAGTTCTAGGAAAAGAAAAATTCAAATGTTGGGCTGTGGATTAATTTAATTACCTGAAATCCCTTCATTTTGCTTCTGATTTCAGTTGAGCTACCACTGTTATTTGCTGTGAATGTTAATGTACTAATGTTTACAGAAACCTTGAGCAACTAATAGAAAGACAGATGATCCTTGATGTTGTCTTCCAGAATATCTAGTGCAGACTAATTTTTATTTGAATAAACATAGAAAACATCTTTTTGTGTGTGTAACCTGTGTTTATAGAGGTAACCCAAGCCCACAGTATGAATAAAATTAATAGTTTCATTGCTCCTGTCCCATGTCAAAAAAAATATTATTTTTCTTTCATTTTTGCCTGTGCTAAATATATATATTTTGTTGTTGAAATTTATTTTATATATAGGCATTAAAATGTATCTGGTGTTAAATATGTCACTATGGTCTTGGTATATGATTATGAGAATAAAATCTATACTTCGGAATAGTAACTTCTGACATTGTTTGCCTCAGATATTTTAATATACAGACAATTGAGCAGGATTGAAATGTTGCCTTACAGCATGTCAGATGAGGACAAACACTGGAACATCAGTCATAGAGCATTACAAGTTAGATTTACTAATGTAAATGTCACTGTTTCCAAGCAAAATCCATGCAATGGTTAAAAATTTGCTCCCCTTTTTTTCTTAGATATATTTCTGTTTCTCCAGCAGGATTAGATTTAACATTGGAGATTGTCCTGATAAAAGTTACCATCTAGTGTTCATATATTGAAGAACCTATAGACTTTAATTAGAAATATTCAGTGCAGTAGATGACAGATTTTTTTTCCTGAAGAGTGGCATTTGGTGCACCCTGTATTTGCAGTGATACACGAAATCCTCATTCTCTGTTTTTCATCTGTTTCTATTTGCCGGTTTGAGTGTTTGCAGGTATTACCAGTTCAGCCCTGTAAGGAAACATACCACTCTTGTCTTTCTTTTTCCCCAAATGGGAGGTTTGTTTTTATTACTTAGGCAGAACAAGAGAAATCACTGTAAAGCAAGATGGCAGGGTTGTGAGATTAATTTTTTTTTTCCATGCACAGCTGAGTTGCAGTCAGTAGAACTGGGTTTTTCAAGAGAGCCATTTAGGCACTGTATATTGTAGTAGTTTATTTGCTAGTGTAGGCACTTTGAATGTTTTTTGTTTTTCCAGAGATGTCTGCTTCAGTCCCCTCAAACTTCTATCAGAATTAAATTCTTGCAGTTAGACATTGTTGGTACCACTCCTTTGTCTCTTAGGAACTACATTACTGGTTGTTCCCACCAATTTATACAGCAGAATTTACCAAAGATGAAATAACATCAGTCTTGCTTCTGCAACTATGTCTCTTTTTCTCCTATGTAATTTAAAAT
The DNA here is from genome assembly GCA_013397245.1 of Thryothorus ludovicianus. Lineage (NCBI taxonomy): Eukaryota > Metazoa > Chordata > Aves > Passeriformes > Certhiidae > Thryothorus > Thryothorus ludovicianus. The sequence continues at coordinate 516,754 of VZTB01003869.1, forward strand.
TTATCTTTCAAGTTTGATTATGTGCTGTACAGCAAGGTGGTGCCATATCACATTTCTTTTGTTTTTTTCCCCTTCAGTGAAGAAGGTAGAAGTAGTTTCTGTTTTGGAAGAAAATTCTGTAATGGTCTCCAGTCATATGGAAGATGGGCTTTCCTGCTGTCTTTGTTTAGGTGTTAGAAAGAGGATTAAGGGCAAGGTTTTTGTTGCTTGTTTAAGATGGAAAGGATGGATTTAGTTGCCAAGTTGCTTCTGTTAAATAATCAAATTTGCCATAGCAATACTTATTCTAAAATTGATGTACATAAAAAGAGACTCTTCAAAATATCTTTACATAAATAAGCAAGGTTTTTCTCTGCCGAAGATGATTAGAATAGAAATCAATGTACAGGGAAGGAAGGTTTTGAAAATGCAGCCTAATAGAACACCTCCCTCTGGTGGTAGATACTGCAGTTTAGTCTGCTCTGTCACACTGCCCTGGAACCTTCGTGACAGGGAATGCCACTGCTACTGAAGAGCTAGGAGAACTTTTTAAAAAGATAATTGGATGGCATATATAATTTCCTGCCCCTGTAGCTCTTTGGGTATGATGGGAGAGGTTTAGGCTGCTTGACCCCCTTCGCTCTGAGTTTGTCAGGTAATCCACGCTTTCTTCTCCTCGCCTCTTCCTGCTGGGATCAGTTGCATTTTGCCATTTTTGCTGGGCTGTAGGAATAGGCTCCATGGATGTTGGTGCTTCAAGCAGGTAATCAGACCAACATGCACGAAACTGCTCATAGCTTCTAGCAATCATTTGGCTCGTTCTGAAAATTTAATTAGTTTATTCATATTTAGCTGCTTGGTCTGAATTTCATGTGCCAGTCCTCAGTTAGTTTCCAAAGTGATGTCTGTAATTACTTGTACTTGAAACACAGTTAGCCACCCTAACTGGAAAAGAAGGGTTGCCATTAACAGTTTATCTTCTAGTGTATTAATGCCAAAAAGCAAATTATTTCAAAGTTGGTTTTTTTAATAAGCTGTTCAGGGATGGATTCAATCTATCAATCAGGCATGGGAGGTCCCAAAGAGGCTGTAGAATTGTTATTTCTAGCTCTTTTAGGCATAACAAGAATGCTTTAAAATGCTTCTTGAAGGCCTATTTTAGTTCCTTGCTTTTCATGCCCATTACACTTCAGAAAGTGTAGCAAACCAGCAAAATGTGTGAGAATAACATTTTTGATGCTTGTTTTCCTTTCTGTTTAGTAAGCATTTTATGATGATTTTTCCTGTTGTTCTTTCACAGCATAGTGAATACTGCTCTTATCCCCCCATCGAGGCTGAACACTCGAAACACTTTTAGCTTTGTTTAGTATGTCATTAATAGCAGAACCTGTGAAACCTTGTAAATCTTCTCCAAGACTCTAGCTGAAAAGCAAAAATTTTGAGACATTTCCATGAGTAGGAGTCCTAATTCCATGACTGTGATGCTGTTAAACTCAGAGAAACAAAGCTTTAGACATGGAGGACTGGCTACAGAAGCCTGTTTTTATGTGCAGGATCCCAACATTACCAGCATTTGATTAACGCGTTGTTCAAGGTCAGCACATCACTGCTCTGATTTGCAGGTTTATGCTTTGCTACTTAAGACTCCCCTTTAAGGGATTCCACACCTATTGTGCCAAATAGCAGCCACTTGCAAGCCAGAGCTCTGGAAACACCACTGCTGAAAGGCTACTTTTCCATATCTGCATTAACTTGGAAGTGATAGCACAGGAAGTCAGATCACATCAAATGACAAATCATGAATGTGAGAAGCAAAAGGATTGTTTACTTCTTACACCTCTTTTTTATTGCACTTTGTCTTAATATGGAGATACAGACATAGACAAGAGTGGGTGTTTTAGGCAATTTAAGCAATGATCCTCCAGCACTGACAGGCAGAAGGATCACTTCATCTTCATAAAGAGATGCTTTGAGTTCTCATGTCTTTGTTATATAAAAATAAGGTGAATTGAGGAGAAGTGTATTTATCTGTGTTTTCCACTGTGGGGACAGGAATGCAACATTCTGAGAGAAGTTTTTCCATTCCTTTTCTACTCTTCTCTGGTTTCTTTGCATTAAAAGAAGCATCAATATCAAAATAGTCAGCATTTGTAAGGAAAAAAAAAACCACTTAAAAATACATGAACTGCAGATTTTAATAGATGACTTTTTTTGCAGCCATTTTGTACCAGTTTCAAATGCTGAGATGTGTTCCAGCTTTTTTCTTTGGGACCAATTAGCTAATAATGAAAATGGATATTGTCTTTGACTTATATTCAACGCTTCTAATGCCTTCTTCTAAATGACAATTTTATAGGAAATAAAGAAACTTTCATTAATTCAAAACTTTGTCCTGTTTTGTTGCTCACAGAGAGGCCCAATGTTTATTTTATGTAGGCATTCAATGTCTGTGTCTGATATTTTTGTTCCTAGAAGACTGGAAACAAATATGTATATTTAAACTTTACTGAAAATAAGCATGATATGCTTAAATATGAGCTTGATTTCTGAGCCATGGTGTTCCATAGTCAAAATTTAATGTAATGCGATGGTTTGGGCAACTGCAGCTAGGGAGAGTTCTCACTGTTTGAGCTTTGGGATAAACCTAAATCAGCTTTTCTTTGTCCTTGAGCTCTTGCTTTTTTTGGTTGGTTGGTTGGTTGATTGGGTTTTTTTCTTGTTGCTGGCAGGTTGAACACTACTCCCCAGGATTTCTGTATGATTATGGAATGTGATGGAGGGGTTGGTTGGTGGGAGACTTGCTCCCCTAAGCTTCTGGACTCCTTGCATAGTTAATGAGCTCTGGAGCTTGAGACTAAGGCAGAAAGGTGTCAGATGAGATTTCAGGGAGTATGATTAAAACATTACTTAAGTTTTCTTCATATTATTGTAGATTACTGAAGTCACAGATTGCTCATATAAACTCTAAAGGTTGCAAAGTTGTTGCCCCAACAACTGAGGACTGTCAGTCTGGGTTTCCTCTCCACGTTTTCCTGTTGCTACTTGGTATGAAAGGCAGATGTTTATTACAAGAAGTATCAAGTTGCAGTAAGGTTGAGAAGAGTGGGAAGATTATCCCTTATACTTCACCATTCATTGCTTTGGTGGTAAAAGCTATGTAGTGAGAAAATACTAAATCTTCCTTACAGACACACATTTCAAAGCATTTGGTTGGCTCTGGGGAAGCGAGGCCAGGAAGTGAGTGCCTGCGCTCCCTTTCCTTCCAGAACAGACTCTGGGCATTGCAAAGGAAAATAATCTGATAAATGAGTGATTCTGGGAGATGTTTTAAGAGTGTCAGTATTGGTAGTTATTAAGGTGCCTTAACTGAAGATAAGGGAGAGGGAACTGATGAGTGGCTTACTACTAAGCAAGGTTTAATCTACTGCAGGGGCCTTTTGTCCTTTGTGAAAATCCTGTCAATTTATGGCATAGTCAAACATTTGGGAATGCTTGAACCATAAATGTGACTATTATTGACAAAAAATGAGGCAAATGTACACATTAATTGGAATCACATAAATTAGACTGGAGGAATTAATTAAAAAATAATAGACATGTGTCTTGAAATTGAAAGGTTCTCTCTAGATATTGGAAAGGGCATGGTAAGGTGACTTGAAAGATAGCTCCAGTATAAGAAAAGCTAATTGAAACATTTCTTTTATTAAAATAATAGTTCCTATGAGTCCAGAATAAATATGAGTTGTAATTAAAGTCTATCAGTTAACAATCCCGTTTTCAAGATCTCTCATTTATTATAAATGCACTTTGAGAAGTTCACTTCATTAGTTTGTTTCATAGGACTCGCTGCTCTTGCAGAGTGCTTGGTTTATGGGTTCATGGGTCAGTTTCCTCCACCAGAACAAATGTTTCTCCCCCTTTAGGAGCGTAAATTTTGATGTCTCTTCACTCTGAATTTAGTTCAAACTTGTACATTTACTAGTCTGTTTAGTTTCATAGAGGAATACTAATTCTCAAAGAATTCTATTGATAAACATATCGAAATTTGGGTATAATAGAGGTGCATTTTTTATGGGTGTGTGCTGCTCTTAGTTTTATGGTTACAGTTTTGAGTATTTTCTAGAATTGTTGTAAAATGCCCGTGTCACACGTTTTCCAAGTTGTCTCTGAGAGCAAATTCTACAGATCACAGCTGCTTAGATGTTTTCCCCAGGTACCTTTTAAAAAACTTTCCCATATTTAATTTTGCTTTCCCATATTTAATTTTGCTATATCTCCACTTTATTAACCTCTGATCATGTTTAATGTGTGTTCTTCTTTAGTGCCAGATGGATGTTCAAATGGCTGCAGGATTTTATTTTTCCTGGCTGTTGAGTGTTGGAGTTCCTTGTCTTGTTTCTTGGAGTTGGTAAAATGGTTGTGATTGCCATCTTTAGCAGAGGAGCGTGTAAGAGTCCTTGGCAATCTGCCCACTCAGTTGGTGTTTTGCTACTCATTCACTCTGGTATATGCCCTTCCTAATGAACTCCACATAGCATTGAAAAATGAAACATTTCTTGCAGTCGTGGTGGAGTGGTTGCTTTGTCTTCCTCAGTTACCTAAATTTCATGCTTTACCCTTGCATTGGTCTATTACCAATATCCTTTGATACAGATTCCAGAATCCAGAGTGTCAATTAGTTGGGTATTAAATTGTCTTCATGTCCTAGTTTTACCAGATGCAGGTGCTGTATAAGCCAGCCCCTCACTGGTTTTAGGTTTTGCAATGTAACAGTAACTTCAGGTAGAGCTTTCTCGTTGTATCTACTCTGTAATAAATTAAAGTATGAATGCTAACTGTGGACCATAGGGGTTATCTAACAGGAAATTTAAAATGGATTGGTAAAATAGTAGTTTACTCTTCATGGCTTGAGTACTTTGGATCCTTTAACAGTCAATAATATTTGATTTTTTTTATGTTAGTGAGTTTTCTGGAATGACATTTTAGTTAAAATAATGCAAGCCTGCTACTTTATGTAACAATAGGAATGTGATACCAGGGTACAGAAGTTTTCAGTGACCTTGTTCCTGGTCTGTACTGAAATAGCTACAGTAAGCAAATTGTCATTATCAGAAAGAGCAAGGAGTTTTGTTGTGTGGGGAAGCCGCTCTCAGGGGATGCTTTCTAGATGATAATGAAAGTCCTATTTCATCAATTTAGGATTTCACAACTTCTTTGGAAATGGTGGGATCATATGCTGTAAAAATGGCAATTTTTTTCATGTCTCTCATGCAATGTCTTATAAGCCTGGTTAATGCAGTTGCTGTAGACTCTTTTGTACAAAACTGCATTTTCCTTCCTTAAAAACATGTCTGCATATATAATAATGACCTGGATCTTAAATTGAAGGTCATCTGTAACAATGTTATGCTTGTTGTCTTGATAGTCTTTGCTTATTAGCTATTCATGAATTTTCTTGCTAAATAATAGGCAAAATCTGGTAGTCAAATCTAGAGCTTCCTGTGTAGCTTTGGGGAAGAATCATTTTATTGAGCCAAGGGAAATAAGGTTTATTATGGAATGTCATCTTTAAGCAAGGAATGTCTCTTTGGAGAGAAAACCAGCTCAAAACACATCATCATTGAGACTTCGTGGAGAGAGCCACCCTCAAAACCCAACCAACCAAAACAAACAAAAAACTCAACAACAAACCCCCCTCAAAGCTAAATATTGATACATTGCATGTTATATAATTTGATCCTCATTCTTGAGTGATAAATACATGTCATTGCAGCTGTGTTGTCTCAGTGTTTGCTACCCTTACAGATGTGACTTTTTTATTTTGCCTTTGCAATGCTTCTCTGTTTATTTGGAAAGACAATTAAATGCTTATGAAAAACTCAATAAATGCAACATGCAAAGCTCAGTGTTATTTGAAACTTGTTAATAATCTGTTGCAATTTTAAAAAGTATAGCAGTCATAAAGGATAACTTAGCATTAAGAACTCATTTCAGTTTTTCTTCATGAAGAAGAAAAGCTGAAAAAAGGAGAAAATGTTGTATTTATGACTAAAACCCCTAAGAGCTGAATAGCTCTCCTGTATCCTATGTGCTCATAACTCTAAATAAAGTTGTAAAGAAAATCACCTTTCTAGTATTTTTACTGTTTAATTCTTTAAAGCCGTGAGATCTGCTGATAGCTCATATAAGAATATACTGCAATTGTAAATTTGTACATTCCAATCTAATATATTTTATTTATGTATTTATAAATATAATCTACTGTAATTAATACATACCTCTGATTCCTTTTTATGACTTTGTTTGTCACCTCTTAATGCAAATGCTTGTGCACATTCTATGGTGCATTCCACTAATAGCCAGATATCTGCGTTTGTTCTTCAAGTGGGCTAATGCATCTTTCTGTCTGCGTGTTATTTAAAAATAAAAAAGCTAAAACTTCTCTTTCCAAGTGGAGTTTTATTGCCAGACCATTATTTGAGCTCTAGATTGCATTCAAGTATGTACTGAAAGTGAAGGGTTTATCCATCTCACCTTAATTTAGTATGCAAAAAGTAGTTTTGTATGAATGACACTTGAAATGCCTTCAGTAAGCTATGAATCAGAGAAGTCAGTGAAGAGTTCTCAGTAAGTAAATAAAATCTTTAGGACTTTCAGTAGTAATCCCTGGCCCTGTGTGAACAGTTTCTCTGTTCTCAGTTCTGTGAACAGACACATGAGGAAAAGAAAAGGCCATAACTTAAAGATTTCACAGTAGCAGTTTCAATGTCATAACATTTGTGTTCCTGCCCATACAGCACTGTCAGAAAGCAGTTTCTTTTAATTGTGGAACTGTTTTCTGACTAGACTAGTAAGTCTGTTGTGTACCTTGGGATGCTAAAGGAGTGGAGACATTTGATGTTACACCAACACATTAATTTATGCTCTGTAAAAGAACAAGTTGCTCTGGGAATAAAAAACAGGCAGATTGTGCATTTAATGCAGTGTAAGAAGCTAAGAGTCTCCAAATAACCTTTTTGCTGGTTCTCAGTGCTATGTTATGGGAACTGTAGGATTGAAAAGTAGGGAAGTGTAGTATTTCCTATCAGTTAAAATAAAAGACTGATTTTCTCCCCTTAGCATGGTGTTACCTATTTGAATGAACTTATTTCTTTTTAATGAAACATCTGTTATAGATCAGAGAATAAGAATTGCTTGTAACTTAAAATAACTCAAAAGGAGATTTTTGAAGATGGCATGATTTCTTATAACAGGAGTGCAAATGATGAAACAATCTGGCTTAATATTAAGTCATTTCATGTGATACTTCGACATACCTGTCTTTTTCAGAAGAAATGCTTTGTGATATGCTGATAATGTTCATACTTACCTTTACCTAAAGTTTTAACTAATTGTAATCACAGAAGTTACCAGAAGCTGTGAAGGGTTGTTTCCTGCTTAGTCTCAGAGCCCTTAATCAAGCAGAAGTTCAGAAGAGCTCAAAATTTTTTTAGGTATTTTGTTGGATACTGATGACCAAAGAAGGCTAGGTACTAGAATTGGGACTGTCTGATTTCTTCTGTCACAGAATCAAGTATTTTAGGCGGTGGAAAGGGTTGGATGTCCTAAATATTTGTTCTTGAGGCAGTGGGTGAAATGAACATGCTGGGAAGATGGGCCTTTTCAAGTTGCTCGCTATAACCTGGTAGCAGTAACTGGACAACTGAGCTTGAAAGTTTTAGGGCTGTGCAGAAGGTGTGATTCCAGTTTCATGGGCTAGAATCAGAAGCTGTAAAGGCAATAGGCTTCCCTTATTAATGTTATCTTGTTAATAAAAATGAGCAAAAGATTGTCCTGCAAAAGAACTTCTTACCTGAAATCTGGAAATAAATGCATCTTCTTGCCTTCCTTTTGTCTAAGCTATTAGAATTCATTGTATAAATAGAATATGAAATGTTTGTATCATGTATGTCTATTCACATAGTGGTTGTTTGTTTACAAAGAAACACAAAGCAACAAAACAAAAATAACATTCTTAGTATTAATATCCAGTGCATGAGAGCTCTGATATATTCTGTTCTTGCTCATCTCTTTGACATACTGAGTGTGTAACCCTTGAACTCAACAAAACAAAAGGATTTTAAGACTTGAAGACTGACAGCTGCTTGTTTCTAGCAGCTTCTCTAACATGAAGTAATAGTTTCTTGAATGCATTCCATGCATTTTATTGATAGATCTTTCCATCTAATTTTCATGTCTTATTTTGATGCTGACTTCACCATATAGTTAACAATGGGATACTTTGCAGTTTAACAAAAAAAAAAACCACTACAGCCACCCCACAAAGCCCCAAAAACCAAAACCACTGAACCTGAAGGCAGTGGAGAAAGGGAGACAATGTTGAGAGGAAAAAAGCACCATATTTTCTGACAAATGGAGAAGGTTTGTGTTAAAAATTGCAAGGATGCATTTCTTTACTGGGAAAGGGCAGTGCAGGTTTTATGGACTTCTGGTTGCCTTTGTGCATTTTGGCACAGGTTTTGCTAGTATAGTGAAAGTCTCAGGAAAAATTAAAAAAAATTAAATTGAAGTGTTTCTCATGCCTTTCCAATTAAATAGGAACTTCTGCAAAGGGTGATTAATGTCTTGCCAACTCTTGTTCTGGTTTTTCCTTGTTGATGTGATTAGGCGAGGTCATTGTTCTGTCAACAGAATTGCATTCTGATTTTAATCAGAATAAAGCTTACCTTTCAAAACTTGCCAGGGTCTTGCCTGTATCATGTGTGTATTTTTGTTTTATTTGTTAAGCGGTTAAGGCTTAACTGGATTTATTCAGGCTCAGCTCCCCTGGAAATACTGCCAACTTTTATGGTGTTGCAGGGAAAGCAAGGTGATCTGCAAGTTGTGTTAGTTAATGAGAGTCCTGGTTGACAGAAGCCAAATGCCCCCCAATACAGGGATGAAATACAAGGCAGCATCTTGGACAGTTCTTTTGTTTCAGGTGCTGGGATCATCAGTCATAGGGCTTTTCTCAAGTACTCTTGTCAGTAATGAAGAAGGGGTTAAAACAGGGGTAGGAGGTGTTCTGTGTTCTTGGGTTCCACTCAACTGACCAGGCTAGAACTTTTTTGAAAGTTAATTGATTTGCAGTCTGAGTAAAAGTTAGTTCTGAACAGGAGGTCATGAGTTCACGGAGGCAAAGAGCATTTCACTGCCCTGGTGGATTTTGCTGCTGCGGCAGCTCTGAACTGTTAAAATTGCCGCAGCTGCCTGATTGTGGCTGGTGCAGAAAAATGTCAGAAGCCTTCTTGATTGCACAAAAACACAAATAAAATCCAGAAGTGCAATTTGAGCTTTGTTACTTTGTTGATAAGTAGTGAGGTCTGAGTAGAATATCTTCCTAAGTCCTGTAATTCATCCCTGACCACTTTTTTTTCAGTGCTGTATTGTGGAGGTGGATGATTTCCTGTCTGCCACCTCCCTCCCTCCTTCTCTTCATCCTCCTCCTCCACCTCCCTGCCTTTGAGCTTCCTCCTCTCCTATCTGAACTTCTGGCTGACTCTTCCACAGAAGAAAAAAGGCTTAATTTTTCTGGCAAATCACTTAAATCCTAAATCAGCATTTAGGGACTGTTTCACTGTAGTGCTTCCAATACCAGTGAGTCATGTTGGCAACTTGTGTTTCTAACACATCATCATCTGCAAATATTTGTAGACTGCTCTGTTTTCTTCTCCGTCATGACATAATAACGAGCAACCAAATATTGATTTATCTATTTATTCATGTATTGAATAAATTTTGCCCTTGTATGTAATTTAGAAAAAATGTGCTTAGATACCAAGTCGTGGTTCACTTCATTTTCAGCTGTCTCTTTACAAGGAAGAGGTGACAGAACTAGATGCTAAGCAAACCAAAATTTACTTGGTTGGCAGGTGTGCTTCCCAGAGGCAGAGTGTGCCACTCTGAAATCCAGTAGTGTAGCTGGTAAACTAATTCTATAATCAATCATATATCAGGACTGCAGATTTGGGAAGAAGCTTTCAGTGGGGAATTTGCGCTTGAAAATATTTTCCCTCAAACCTCAATCTGGTTTGGAGGCATGGTAAGCCGGAGTAAGTCAGAAAAATGGGATTTGGACTATGGGGGAAGTTTGGAGACAAGTGTGACTTGGCATTTGCTGATAAAGAAAGGAAACTTTGAAGCCAAGTCATTTGTACCCATCTTTAATGTATTTTAATGATTTGCCTTCCATACCTAACTCTCTGCTCTTAGATCAGTGGGCAACTTTTAGTACTAGGGTTTGGAGTAATTGAAAGAAGAAGGAAACACCTCAACCTTCTCCTCAACTCCTCCCACACATTCCCCCCAAATATCCATCAAATGACTGATACAGAGGCAATCCCTCACCAGTGCCCCATGCTAACCTGGAACTGTAGCTGTCTGCAGTGGCTTTGCCAAAACTGTTACTGATGGGATTTTTTATAATGGCAGTGAAAAGTGTAACATTCCCACAGTGCTGTATTACATGCCTTCATTTTTTCCTCACTGGATGTTTTCTCCCTTTATGTATCTGTACCTGCTTTGTGTAAACTCTTTTAAAAATGATACTATGTGCTGTGGTAAGCTGTGAATGCTCTTGGATGGCTGGAGAAACAAGACCTTTGTGTAATTCAGAAAATTTTTTTTCTCCAACAAATAACTTTTAAGATATTTTAAATCTGAAGTAAAAATTCGTAGGCCACTGTTTGTGTTTTATTAGAGTGATGATACCTTCGGCGGTGTTTTGGACTTATTTTTGTTACACGGGGGTTTTGGCATAAAATTTGATGATCAGACTGAGCAAGCATGATGACATATGAAATCTTGGTTTTGATAGATTTCCAGAAGAAGCAGCCAGACGATGACTCTACTCCCAGCACAAGCAACAGCCAGTCAGATTTGTTCTCTGGGGAAACGAACAGTGACAACAGCAATACCTCTCTAACCATGCAGGCCGCTAACTCCAACCAGCAACTTTTGACAGAACTGAATGTAACTTCACCGAGCAAAGAGGAATGTAAGTGCACGAGTCCTAAGTGAAAGCAAAGGAGGCATAAACATTTTGCTTTGTACTCAGGTTTATGTTTCACTGACTCTCTGGAAGTTAATGGCCTGGCTTTTAGGGGGAAGGTATTAGAAGCTATTCACAGAATAGACATTAATGGCTTTAACTGAAGAACAAATAGGAGTTTTTAACTAACTTTTCATTTGTTGTATTGTATTTCATGTATACGTAAGCCATTTGATGTGTGGGAAAGAACTTAATAGTGAAAAACTCCTCACATTAGTGGTAAATTCATTTGTATATTCTAGCATCAACACCAGTATCTTGTGAAATTTTACTTTTAAACGTGTTGATTTTTAATTACTGTAGTTGCACATAACACTGACTGTGATGTGTGTTTCTCTAGACTGCTACTTGCATATAACTTGTTTCGTTTGATAATTTGTCTATTCTTTCGTGATCTATCTTTCGTCTTTCTTGAACTATCAGACAAAAATTCTTCCTGAAGGTAAGTTAGAATGCTTAGCAAACACAGTGAGATAAAATTGACTTTTAAATTATTCTAAACCTCTGTATAAAGTTCATCTTGCATCTAATATATTGAATTTTAAAATCTTCATTCTACAACCTAAGCTCCGATGTGTAATTTGTAGCTTCATTTTTCTCCTGTTGTAGATTTATTTTAGAAGATGCTCTGTGGAGAGAAACCTCTTTGAGCTGAGATTACTTTAGGTTGTGATTAGTGAATAGATCTACACATTGCAAGAAAATGCTTATTTTTCAGCAGGAAATTTGCAAGAGCTCATCTGGTTCTTGAATAATTAAGCAACTGCTGGAAATACAATGAAAACAATTTGAAAACAATTGAAAACAATGTTGACAAAGCATTAGGACTAAAACATCTTGCTTTCAGTTGTGCTACCTATTTGCATAGGATGTTTTTACTGAGTTGTCCTAGTATTTATTCTGTTTGCAGACTTTTTAAAGACTTTTTAATTATGCAGATTGGCTGTGGACAAAGCATAAAATGTCATTTTGGGGTTGTGGTGGTTTATTAGACTAACTAAAGTAAAACTTTTAAACTGTGATGTTGTCATCTATCTGTATTTGAGAATATTGTCAGAAATACAAGTATTCAAATCTGTATGTCCTGTGACAAGTTCTTGTCTGAAGGCTAAACTTGCCATGAAACTCATCTCTGCTGCTGACTGCCCTTCCATCTCTTCCTTCTCTTCCGTGCTTCTTCAGGGGAAACCTGTTGCCTGCTGTTAAAACAAGGCCTTAAAACAAGCTTACTGGAGAATTCAGGAAAACACATTATGCTTCAGCAACCCACTTGGGCCTTCACCGTGCAGGGGACTTCAGCACCCCGCTCGCTTACTAGCCAGTGTCACAGGGTGCTTCTGTAGTGCTTACTGGGTCAGCTTTTCTGAAAATTTGTTCAGGTAGAAATGAAATTGTGTTACAACAAAGTGTTTCTATTGTGACCGAGGAAGATTTGCTAAGTGGGAAGGTGATTACAGGAATGGGAAAGAAATTAAATAGTGTCCTTCATCCTGAATTGCTGCGGGCTTGTGAGCATACACTGAACGTGATGGATATTAGACAGCACAGCCTGCAGAGCATTTGAAAATATTGCCTATTAAAAAGCTCTCTTTATGACTTCCTGCTGGGATGTTTTTAAGTGAAATACAGTGGAGAGATTTATTTACAGCTCTGCCTTCTCTCACATCCTCTTTACCTCTTTAATGAAGCTTAATATAATTTATCAGAAATAATTATATACAGATGGAGATTTTCTGATGGATAATGACTTCATTGTGCAAGGTTCTTTCCTTTAATGAAAAATGCCCAGACTTAAATGTCCTTTTGATTTTAGTTTGAGGGAGTCTTTTTCTGTGCAATATTTCTTTATTTTGCAGCATATTCTGTAAAGTATGTACTTCTCAGTTCAGCTGTGTTCTTCAAAGACTGATACTTCTCACTGCCATGTGCTGACCTGCAGCTGTGTTCTGTTCCAAATAGAATTGTATTAATTCACCAGAAATCAATTGTGTGGGATCACTGTGGTAATCCCTATCCAAATGTGGGAAAATTGATCCAATCAGGGAGAATCCTCATGTTTCATTCCACTCACCTCTCTTTCAAGATTTTGAGTAGTCTTTCATCAAGGCATTTGCCACAGTACTTGAGTCCACTGGGTAAACAGAGAAGACAAAATACAAGCAAGTCATTTAGGCAATTAAAGTCATTCATGGAACAACAACTGAAGAAAACCATAGAAATCACATGTAGTAAGATTCCTACTCTGTATCGAAGAAATTGAGAGGGGGTTTGTACTTTTTTTTAAATAGCTGTTTTCTTTTTTATCACAGAATGAATTATATAGGAGAAAAGTTCCTTGAGCTATATTTTGCAGGAGTTCAGTTTTGACAGTGTGCAAGCATTTGTGTGGGTTTTTGTTATTGTTTTGATTTTATGTGAGAGTTGCATTTGCATTCCTGAGTGTCTTACATATACAACCAAGTTGTAGTGGTTTTCCCTCTCCCACCAGCCTCAGTTCTGAAGTTACTTACCACAATGGCTGCTGTGTCTTCTAATATCTCTCCCCCTTATAGGTGAAAGGTAGTTTTCAATATTATATTTACAGTCAACAAAAGCATGTTAAAAATTTACACCCAGATACAGTGACACAACTTAAGTAATTTTTTCCCCTCCTTCACATGTGTTTGTTCTTTTATGAAATATTACTAATAAATACTTGTTTTTTAAATGCTGTTGAAATTAGTGACAGGGGAATTCTATGGAATTTTTTTCCCCTCTTCATATACTTCTTGAGTTGCCTGTTTCTAGCCAACACCTTCAGCTCTCATAGTTGCAGTAAATTTTCTGAAATAAACTTGTAGACAAAGAGTAATATTGATATTGGTTAGTCTAGAGCTGCATGGATTTTACTGATCCATTTCTTAACACGTAGTTAAATCAGTCTAACTTTTGTTCTGCTGTTGCTTTATGTGGAGATAAGTTTTATCTGTTCTCATTTTTCCTTCTATCTCCTCCTTTCATTTAGGAACTCCTAATGGTAGTTATTTCAGCAACAGTCAGTATATCAGCCAGTTGCTCTGTCAAAGATTTCCTTTTGATATTGTGTGGGCAAAGTTTTTGATTATTTTTAGCAGAGAGGAAAAAAATAGATTTGACAGTGGCCCTCACTTATCTATGTCCTTACCTTCAGCCACCAACATTCTTTAAAAAAGGAAAAAAAGGCAGCTTATTAAGCAAGGTTCTATGTATTTTGGTAGAGAAAAGGTCACATTGCACATGGAATAATTTTGCTTAGATTCAGGTCTTCAGTGCTTTCTTTGGGGCTGTCACATAATTTTTCTGTCACTGTATGAGCAGAGCTAAAGCGGATTCTGTGCTGATTTGAAATTAACTGTGTTGTTATGTGACAGGGAAAATGTCAATGTGAAGAACACTGACTCTGGCAGCTTGATCAGATTTGGTATTTCAGTAGCTTTTAGCTTCCACTGACAGGATTTTATTTTAATTGTATGCTTAACTTTTCTTGGCCTTCATGAATAGCAAGAACCACAACTGAAAGAGGACAAAAGGAATATCTGCTCTTTTTAAAAGAGTTAAATGCTCTTCATTCCTGTATTGAAGAATTTATAAGAAGATAAACAAAGATTTGAGCTACTGCTGTGAATGTCAGAAAATACAGTGGAGATTTCTGCCCAGTGATGGTGATGATCACTGACCACACCTTACCTCTCTGTGTGCTGAATTTTAGATGCCCAAATACAAAGGTATTTCATGACTGGATGTCTGTAAATTTTGGCTGGTTTCTGTATGCCCTTCAGAATTTGAGCCATTGCACATCAAAAATAAAACACCTTTGTCTGGAACATTTAAATTTGCAAGATAAGGTCAGAAAAATGCTTTATTATATTGTTTATTTTATTAAGCATTTGTGTGCAGTGGAAGCACTGAAATACCCCCAATTATGGAGTAATTTTAGTGAAGTTACTGTACTAGTCCTGAGACAAAGATATGCAGTAGGCTTCTATAAAAAATACCTGGCAGAAAGGTGGAAGATTGTTTTTCCTTCTGCACCTATTGGATGTTTATACTCTGAATTTTATTGCTTGTTGAAGCATGACTGTGTAAAAAGCCACATAGGCTATAGAACTCAAAAAATAATGGTATTTTTTCTCTTTGGAATAAAATAAAAATATATGTCATTTTTTTCAACATAACTTTGTGAAAAATGGATAAACAAGTGAATTCTTTCTTTGCCTCTTTCTTGCTGAATGGCCTTTTCTTTGACACTATGCAAAAGGTTTCTACCAATTTATAACAACTTCATGGTTTTTGTATTTTGCCTGAATTTGTGAGTGGAGTTCTAGATGACAGCTTTTCAGTGTATGCTCTGAAAATACTTCATGTTTTGAGTTATTATGATGACATCCTTAACTTCAATTTGTACTTTTTAAGGAGAGTGATTTTTAAAATGACAGTTGTTCTTGGATGTTATTCATTGTATACTTTTGTAAATTCCCTGACTTTGACAATTCAGCTGCTTATTGCAGTAGGAGTCAGTTTTGTACATCCTGTCTTCATTTATTTTGGGGTTTTTTTCAGGTTTTTTCTTGGGGATGAGGCAGTGTTTTTGGTTTGGGTTTGGTTTGTTTTTTTCCTAATTCATTCAATGGGGAACTTTGTTTTCTGGCTCATCTCTGACTGAAAGTTACATGCATACCCACTTCTGTAAGTAGTAAATGTATGAACATATAAAAATATATTAAATGCCTGGTTTTGTCTTGCTTGTCACAAATGTTTGTAGAAAGTAATTTGCTTTGTTGCTAACCTGATTTATTCTCATACCAATTTCTGTGTTTTTCTCTAATTCAAAAGAATGCAGTAACTGGTAAAACTGTGCTGGGCTACAATGAAGCCTACATGACCCAGTATTAAATTAAACTTAGACCCAAACATTACTGAGAAACCTCCTGCTGGGTGATGGTGAATAATTCTGTTTTTCTTTATCAACTCACAAGATTGTCATATATTCTTTCTTACTGTAGTAAATTTTGTGTCTTGTATTAAAGCAAGAGGGGACACACCTCTAATACAGGATATGCATCTGCCTGGTTTTTGATGTTAGAGGCTTTGGTTTCTGTGTCAAGAATTAGCTATTTTCTCAGGCTTTTGCTTTTATTAAATTAGATAATAGTAAAAGTTGTTTTATGTTTTCTGGGATTTTTTTTTAGCCTTGTTTTCATTACAAGCTATTTACAAATAGTCTCTTGGTACTGCTTTTAATGTTAAAATTTACTAACTCAGTTTTTTAGTTTGATTGTCATTGAATCTGATTTTTTTAATATTTATCACAAAATACATATATTTTAATATCAATGCAAGCACTTTTTCTCTGAGAATTTGTAAGAATGCTTTCAAATGTAAAAACATACTGAGTTGTGTCTTTTGAGAAATGCCACCATTATTAGGTGCCAGTACAGGATATAAAGGCAGTTAGAAATTTGAATAAGAAGTGTCATCATCATCATAATTTCTTTGGTGCAGATCTTTCTGTAAGTTTCCATCTATTCCATACAGTCTCAGTTTAATATAAAGAACATATCTGTGTTTTGTAACAAGCAAAGATCTGGCACTAAGATTTATGAAATGAGCACTTCTTTCCACATCTGTGGCATGATAATTTTGAAACATAATGAAGGCCAGGGATGTTATACCACTGTTAATTGTTCCTTCTGATTTATAGTCACTTCACATTGCAGAGTAGACAGTGTCCTAGGGTCCCATTTATTAGAGTGAAAGGAACCCATGGAGCACGAAACAGAAACACAGTCACATTGGAAAAATGTGGGTTAGAGCTCCATAGCTATTGAGGTTAAGTAAAATTGTTTCTAAAAATGTTATGTAACTGCTGGTTTCAAAAGCACATTTTACAGTTCAATTTACACCTACAGAGTAGGAGACTATAATGTCTATTATGAGGAAAAACAGGTAACAAAGTGAGACAGTAGGGAAGAAGGTGGAATCTGAATCCTGTCTCTCTTTATTTAATTATAGTTGTTAAATTTACTACCCATTCAACAACAGAGTAGTCCAGGTTTCATTTCCCTCTCCAAAAGCTTCATGCAGACAAAAATCCACAGAAGTACTTAAATGCCAATTTGTAAAACCAGATTTTAAAAAGTAAGTATTTTTATGTGATATAATCCTCTTATCTGTGTAGTAGTGACATCACTTAGGTGACGATGCATCTTGCCATTTCTGCAGCAAATAAGCAGTTCTTCAGTGTTGTAAAGTTCTTCTGCCTTTTTTTCTTAAAGATAGCATAGTCTGTCTGTGCAGATTGAATTTGGAGATTTATGTTCCCGTTCGTTTCTGTAATGGTGTTTGTAATCAATGGTGTCTTCAGACTCAGTTGTGTTGATTAATTAGATTATGTCTCTCCCAGAAATGTATGGCTAGGTTACTGGTTTGGACAGGTTTCCCAAGGCGGGTTCTTTCCTGTATTGCCAAGAGCTGTGGAATTGTTCCTGTCCTGGCTAGAACACCGCTGTCCAAGGAAATTCAGCTCTTATTACCTTCTTCCAGCCTGTTGCATTCAAGGGATCAGTGTGGTTTATCTGGGCAGGAGCCATCACAGTACCAAAAACTCAGAGACTTCTGTCCTTATGTTACAGTGATCAAATGTTACTGAGCTTCAGGCTCTTCCACTTATTTTTCATGTTTGTTCATTGTCTGGCTTGTAGTTTTTGTGGTCTCTGAAATTGTTTCAATATATTAATGTAATTTAGACTTCTTACTCATGTGCTGACTTAGTTTTGGTCCATCCTGCATCTCTTTCTCTGCACAGTATGTGCTTCTGAGTGCTCTTCAAACCCACTTGATGTGTGTACTCTGGGCTCAAACTTAGTGCTTCTTCAAACAGCAAAAGGAGGGGGTTAGACAGCCTAGGATTGAACTTTTTTCCTGCATAGGAGGCTCTGACTGAGTGGAATCACTTCACTTTACAGACTTCAGGAAGGGGAAATAGCAAGTTGCCCTGACTCAGGGATGTCCTTAGGACAAATATTGTTTGCAGCAGTTAACATAGTTCAGGAAGGGAGGTGGACAATGCAGAAGGGCATTCTTAAAGACAATTTAGGCATACAGAATTTAGAATAGTCTACAATAGTAAATAATAGCAATATTAATGTATCCACAGAAATATAAGCAATATATAATATTTTAATACTTCGGATAGAGAAATTCCACTAACAAGACCTACTATATTAATATATGATAAGGTTCACGTTATCTTGTTTTGTCCTTTATTAATTCTGTGTTTGATTTTGCACATTTGAGGATTCTCAAAATTCTCACAGTTCTAATTTCTTCAGTAGTTTTTAGTATTTTTGCACTTACCTTCTCTTGGGGTGACATTATCCCTGGACAGCAGCTGCTTTTGTTTGAAAGAGAAGTTGCAATGTCAGAAATCATACACTGGAAAAAATAGGGGCAGAAGCTGTTGTGTTATCTGTTAATTGGATATAGAGTAGAAAGATATTTCTGTTACTGCATTTTAATGTCTTGTTTGTCCTGAGCAAAAAAAAGCTCTACAGCCTTGTGGGTTATGTTAGAAGCTAGACATGTGTGTCCTTTCACTGTACACTGAAGTGTTTTATGTAGCACAGTTAAATAACGTTAAAAAAAATAATTTTTGGGCAATGAAGATGCAGATATATCCTGAATCATGCAAAGTTATAAGCCTACCTTTGTGAATAGCCAAAATGGACTGGTGTTCTATTGTTATGACTCCCTTTTTCTTTCTCACACACAGAATTTTTATCAAAGCTATGAGAAATATACTGTTCTGTTTCAAACAATACAAAGATGCCTGAATTATCAGTTATGTGTACCAAAAGATTCCATGTAGTGACTTCCACATAGGTCTGCACAGCCAAGCCCACAGTACTGAATTATGCATGACATTTTTAATGGTGGAACAAAAGCAGTAGCAGAAGGAAATGCTGCAAAGTACACGCTGCCTTCACTGGTTATTAGGCACTAGTGTACATGCATGCAAATCCCAAGATACTCTTTATTGAAACTCTAGTGCTGTGCTATACAAATCAAAGCTGTATGAAAGCCATACCTAATGAGGGAAGAATAAATAACAGGGAAACTCTGACAAAGGGAAGTGCAGAATGCATACCAACTTATTGTACTTTAGAGAGTGAGAAATGAAGTTCTTACATTTGGCTGGATGCTGAAAGTATCAGCTAGTGTAAATATTTACTTCACAATAATTGAAAGGATTAGTCTTATTTGTTAGTCCACAGTGATGATGCCTCTCACTGTCTATTCAGTGAAAACTGGGAGAATGTAAGTAAAATTATTTACAGAAGAGCTGCTGCATTTTAAGAGGCAGCTGCATCTAAAGTCAGTTCATTGAAATTCTGTACCCTGTTGAATTTATTGCTTACATCCATTCTATGTTAAAACCAAATGCTTGGTGTCTGAAAGTAGAGACTGACTTAACAGACCTACTCTGTAGGTTTTTGAATATGCAGGTTTCACTAGAAGACTCAGTAAGGATTCTGTTTCAATATTGACTTTCTTCCCAAATGCACCAAACCCTACACTAAGTATTTTTTGAGCCTTTTGCAATGAAGATCATCTAACATAGATCAAGATAACTTTTTCTAGGCCAGAATATAAAAAAATTGGAAATATTATGTTGTAAAAGAATATTTCTGCTAACTTGACCATTTCTGGTTGTTGAGAAGAGGTTGTTTCTTGCCAGTGCTGTCAGGCTTGAAGCTGATATCAGGATACTTTATCCATCCATCCAGGATGCTATATTTTTGGCTAGGAAAGGACCCACCCCAGGATTTCCAGTTCTCCTCACTGCAAAAGCAAGCTTTTCTCTTCTCATATGCAGACTTGACCCTGCAGAGAGATCCCCACCGCTGCCCTCCCCTTACCTGTAGTTCAGCATTTCTCACCAGCTCCCTCCTTAATCAGCCTGGAGAATCCAACAGTGCCTTGCAACACTGTAACATCTGCCAGCTGCTTATGCTGTTGCCTATATAACAATTAGAAATTGCTATATAGGCAGCGATATAGCAATTTCTTACCTCAGGTTCAATCGTTTCCCTTGTCCTGATGCTTTGCTTAACCTCAGGCCAGGCCCTGATGAGTGCCCTCAGTGTTGGCCTGCAGGCCAAGAGCTGGCTTCTTGGCCATTGTAACCACCCATTAAAATATTACCTGTTGCACAGGTAATTGTTTCAGGTATGAAATTGTATGTGTTGCTGCAGGGATTTCTTGGGGGAACAAAAAACTCAACAAGTTTATTGGTCCTTCTCTAGAAAATTGAGAGTGTAAAACTCTGTTCCCAAGTGGACTTCATTGAACTCAGATGCGCCAAAGTAAATTCCTTACATCTTTCCCCCTCAACTGCAGATTTATTTTTTTTTTCAAGTGTTACAATGCTGAGTATTTCAGGGTAGACAGAGTTGCCCGATACCTGAATCTTGGTGGAAAAGAGAAGTGAAGGAAATCTTCTATGGGGAGCATCCCAGAGAGAAGCAAAAAGAAGCAGTTTACATATAGGCCAAGCTTGAAAATACTTGAAAAAGTAGAAAACATTGCTACAGTCAGCGTGTTGCTTTCCAGATATGCAAAGATTGGGAAACAGAAAAGGGAAAAAGTAGTTTTAGTATTTTTCAGTGCATGAAGACTTAATGTTACAGGTTATCCTGTTATACTAAGCTCTGTTGTATTGCCAACAAGTATTACTCTATCACCAGCAGTTTAGTGCAAACTTAATAATTGGTATTTTGATAGCCAAACTCTAGTAGGTCTAACTCAATTTCAGGCTCTCTAGCATCTTCCCATTTATAATATCCAGTTTTCAAAGCTATGATGTGTTATTACCATTAGTAATGCTACTGTCAATTTATCTTGGCTTCCCTGCATGGAGTTTATTTTTATTTATTTATTTTTACTGCAAGTCACTGTGTACACTCAATTGGTTCCTATTTTAACAAGATCTCTGGAGAACTCCTCAATGATGATGCATGTTAAGAAAAAAGACAGAAAGCAATTTACTACCAAGCAGATACTAGATGAGTGGGCAAGAGTCCAGAGCCAAAGAACCTTAAATGTGGAAAGAGCTTGTTAGCATATGCTTGTGCCACACTTAGAACACATAATGAGAGCAAGATAAGAGGCATAGTCGTTATCTCACTGGAGTCAGTAGCAAGGTTTGATACTAGAGAAGCAATCACTTTGTCCCTTGTGTTACTTGTGGGTCACTTAAATACATTTCTAGCATTGCAATTACAGTGCATATTTCCTAAAAATGCCTCTTGAAATATTTATAAAGTATATTTTAAAAGTGTAACTTTGTCCCAACTTTTCATCTGTTTTGTTTACTACAAGACATTCAGATTCATCTGGGAAAGGAGTACTGAGAGTAGAACTACTTCTGTATGTGCTCTCCAAAGACAAGTGCTCCTCTGTGTTTTATGTTCCTAAGTATAATCTTGATGTGGTTGTAAATGTTAAATATAGGTGGTGTTTTGAGACATACAATCTTCTCTGTTTCCAGGTGGGCCATGCACAGGTACAGCTCATGCCTCGTTAACCACACCAACCAAAAGATCTTGCGACTCAGGTATGTGTTTTGTGGGATCAAGGAATTAGGTTTTGCATTATATTTAGCAGTTGCAGTTTAATAGTAAAGGGTAATAACCATATCTGGCAAATGCCAAATGAAAATAGATATTGTTGCTTTGCTGACAGAAATGTACATATAAATGGATTAGTCTGGCAGATAGTTCATCTGAGACTCCTGTTAAACATAAATACGTTCTGTTTTCAGTTAATCTTTGTAAAAACAAGACATACAGGAGTAATCAGTTTAAGTCTAATGATTGTGACAGTGTTCTGGAAATCCTGCCCTTGAAATGCAAAGTATTGAGTAGAAAACTGTTCTGAGTTCATTGACTTTTCTTGATTGAAGATGCAGTATAGACAAGATGCAGTGGCTGATCTTTGCATTGAGACTAAATTGTCCCTGCTTTCGATGCCTTTATTTCTATATGTAGATGTAGATGGATAATGTCTCTCAGAGCTGGTATTAGAAGGGACATGTTAGGTCATTGCCAGGCTGAATTCACTGCTTGTGCATCAGATCTGTCCATGAAGAGCCATGCATGCACGCATTCCATCAGGCAGCCAAGTTACCTGCATTGGCTCGTGTCTTCTCCAGGCTTTGGTTTTGTGTGGATTAAGGAGACATCACATGATCCTTTCCACCAGAACCACTGTTGGAAGCTATAATCTCCTGGGGAGTGGTGAATGTGTAGGTGAGGTAATGTTCTTAATATTAATATTAATATAATAGTGGTAGTGCAGTCTGTGTTTTTAAAATAATTTTTGCCTATATTTGCATTTATGTGCAGAAAGGAAGAGTACTCCAGTTTGAGTCAGTGCCTTTGCTCTTTAAGGTGTTCAAGGGAAATTTCCTCTGAAGTCATTCTTTCAAAGCATTTCTAGTTACTGTTTGTTGAGCTGAACTGTAGTTATTCTGTTGGTGAATGTTGTTAGCTTGCAGCAAATGTGTGATGATACAAGATGGCTTTTTGTGCAGGGAAGGACGGTTACAGAGAAGCTGCATTACTTTGTTCTTGGTGCAGGTGCAGACTTCTCAAGTAATACCTGTGACAGTGAGTATTGCTTGCCAAAGAATTGAGTTTGAAACTGGAAGGTAGTTCTTCAAAACAGGAAGACTGGATTTTCTTTTCTGTGTAGCCATGGAGGTATATCTAAACAAGATGGAATGTTTGCCACTATATCCCTTACAAACTAATCTGCTTTGCTCATGGCATTACTAAATTGTATTTTCTTTATATGTTAGCTGTTGTAATGTTTAGCTGGTTTTCATGGCACAGTAATTTAAAAGCTACAGATACAGTAAACTGAGAGTACTGTTAGAAATGTCTTTTATGTGTGCTTTGCAAAAAGAAACATAAGTTCATTCTCTGAAGTGTCAAATGGCACCAGTAAAAGCTCCTTTGAGTAAAGCAGATGAAACCATAAGACATACTGAAAAATATCTTGGCTAACTTTGCTCAGTAGTTCTCTTATTTTCAGTTTGTGCTAGTGTTTGGTCTGTACATGCTTGTATATTTTTCATTTAGTGTGTTTAGCTAGAAAATGAGAAGATGACCTTAATTTGATACCACAACTTTAATCTTCAGTCAACTAAATCTACTGATTTTGTATTACCTCAATTTCCCCTGAGGTTCTTACGTTATTTGCTCAGTAATCTGCATATTATCTTTATAGTCCCTTACACGAATAAACCTGGTACCAGGAGTTAGTTTTTTCCTCCAGATTTTGAATTTTTAGCAAACATTAATTTTTAAAATAAATGTCCATGTTGTCATGGGAATTGACAAGAAAACATTGGCTATAAAATATTACCCAGAAATGCTGTGACATCTTCAGGCATGAGCAGCATACCAGGTAGGTGAACATTTGTCAGGGTTTAACCACAAGGCCAAAATATAGCCCCATCATCTACTGTGAAGAAAATTATGTCTATCCCAGCCAAAACTAGCACATTCTTTCACACTAGAATCACT
Source organism: Thryothorus ludovicianus (assembly GCA_013397245.1). Taxonomy (NCBI): domain Eukaryota; kingdom Metazoa; phylum Chordata; class Aves; order Passeriformes; family Certhiidae; genus Thryothorus; species Thryothorus ludovicianus. Next base: position 540,430 of record VZTB01003869.1, read on the forward strand.
TCAGCTTCCTAGGAAGCTATTTAAATGATGCAAGCAATATTTGTCAAAAATATACATTGTTTATAAGCCTATTTTCTTCAAGTATCCTATGTTTCTTCTGCTTGGAAGAGTTTTGAAGAAAAAATGTTTTGTTGGATTTTATCTGTGTTATTCTGCTCACCCTCCAAGCATAGTTTTTCCCCAAAGTTCCCTAAAACAGCATTTGAGACAGAAAATTAGAAAATTGACCTACTTATCTTATATGTAAGTTTCCATCGTGATATTAAGGGAAAAATAAAACTTTTCGTATTTTATCAGCATTAGTGTAACAATTGAAGAAAGATCAAAACAATAAATCTGCCAAGGTACAGGAAAAGTTCTTGTAGAGAAAAAAGAGGTTTTACCTAATGCACTTGTCAAGCTGCATGCTGTAGAAGCTGTTCTGATAAAAAATAGTATTATGACACCAAATAGTGGGGTTTTTCCTCCTGTTCACTAGAATCATGACTGTGGTATAAACATTTCTATTCCAGTGAACCCACAGGACAAGGATTATAATGAAAAGAATGAATAAAGCCTTGCAATCATTAGTTTGGATGGTGCCTCAAAGGCTTCTGAGGGCTGGCAGTGTGAAGATTTTGTAGGAAGAAAGATGGGACTGTGTGGCCCGGTGTATAGCTTCTTATGTACTCTGATTTGTTTCTTAATGGTTGGGTAATGTGATGATTGATGGCAGGTATGGGAGGCTTGCTCTAGTCTGCAGGGCATCCACAGCCCGTCTGTATCAGGTGCCCGTGTTGGGGAAGTGCAGTACCAAGTAGCATATTACTCTTGTTTTTCTGCTGTACAACTTTAATGATGATTTACTACACCACTCTAAACAGCCAGATTTTATAACGTTTTCATGCAGCTTAAAAAAAAACGGAAAAAAAATTAATAGAAGAGTGTGCTCAGTTGATTTTTTAATTGTGCCATAGAGAAGGTGGTAGAAACAGGCAGATAAAATGTGGTAATGATACAATCAATTCATACATTATATCCATAAAGTTGGTGAGGTTTTAAGTACTTTATTTCTCAGTAGCAGTTCATGAGAAATGTGCATCTGTAATATTTTGTATAGTTATGTGTAGATAGCTCACATTTTATGACAATATCTATTGTAGATTGGTGTGATGGTGGTTGTATTGTACAAGATGAGAATCCGTCTCTTTTCTCTGTGTGTTTTCTAGTTTAAAATTTGAGTCTATAAGATGGAAATAATTATTTCACTGCTTGAGTAAAGTGGTTGAATAGGGCTGTGGTTGTTTTTGAAGTTTCAAATTTATTGATGTTCTTATATTACGATATGTGCTTGCTTGTAACAGTGCCAGGAATCCAAATGCTTTGAGGTTGAACCTGCACAATTGAGAGGACAGCCTTTGAGGAGTTATAGGAAGGTCAAGTAGTAGTCAAATAGAAGTACACAGTTTTTGAGCCTGAGCCAAAACCGTGAAATCATTACATTGATATGATCATTTTTTTAATCAATCCTTATGTGTTGAGTAAGGACAAAAGGACATAATACATCACTAATTAGATTTTGTTTTCTAATTGCTCTTAAGTGTTAAGCTCCTGGGCAAAAAATTCACAGAAGATTACTGAAGGGGGCTTTATAGCACTAAACCAACTTTGAGGTGTGTTTTTCATTGGTGTTTCAAGGGATTATTAAGGTTTTCTTTAGTGTTTGACTTCTGGAGGGCATTGTGTTGAAATCCAACCTTCTTGGAGCTCTCTCACCGAGAGGAAAGTGATGATAGAACAGCCTTTGAGCAGCATAGTAAATCACCACCCCTAGCAATAATAGTGCCCATTAGGGTCACTCTTCCCCCTCCCTCTGCTCAGTTTCCAGCTGTACTAATAGAGCAGCACATCAAGCAAGGCTGTAAATAAAAGTTACAACCTAATAGGTGGGTGCTGAAGTGGAACGGACGGGAGCTGAAGCATGGAGGCCTTATTGCTGCTCATCAGCAATTACAAACAGGATGAAGTGCCTGGGACTGGCACAGATGCAGCAGGAGCTGATAGAGCTTGGGACATGACGCTGCACCATGATCAGATGATGTATGTTGATGGCTTTTTACTGCCTCAGCTTATTGCCTACCTCTGTGACAGGCTGGATTATCTGTTCCGTGCTCCCACATCTGTCTGGATGGGCAGATTGGTTTCCTCTCCTCCTGGTTATCTAAGAGCCTTCTCAAAACGTTATGATTATTGTAGATTAAAATTCTCCTAGTGGTAAGGGTCATAATAGTCATAGCAGTAAACAAAATTAAGGACTTGCTCTAATTGTGTGATTTATTTCCACTATTACCTTTCTCAGCTTTACAAAGCCACCCTTGTTCATTAAAAATAGTGGATACAGTTCACCTGAACTTTCTTTTACACTGAAGGTATCCCATGATTTTAGACTAATTGAGTTAGTTGGAGAATCCAAGGTGATGGGTTTGGAGTCAATAAATTAAAACGTTTGTTAATAGTCAGCTATAACTGTGATGATACTTGCCTCTGAGTTTAAAAACTTCTGTTGTCCTTGGCAGGTTTATAAGAGCTTGTTAGCACACAATAATTGGAAATATTTTTTTTTTTTGTATAAAAGTCTTCCTTGATTTTTATGCATCATAGTCTAGCACATTTCTGTGCTAGACATCTAAATCATCGCTTTTACTAAACTGCAGTGAAAAAAATGCCTTGAATTTTAGTCCATATTTGCTTTGAACTAAAGAGAAGTTTTGCAAGCATTCATAGTTCATACATTAATCACTCATGCTGTTTACTTTTGAAGAGAATTTTCTTCCAAGTAGTGGGAAAAACACAGCATTCAGAAATGAAAAGGCATGCAGCAGCATGACAGCATATGAAAACAGTGACTTCTGTCCCTGTCTATTCAGTACAGGCAGGATAAAATAAATAGATTATTTTTCTATCATCTTATGGTATTAGAACAGGAGTACTTTTATCTGCCTGTGTTGAAGGCAGATAAAGATGAACAGAAACTTTTTACAGTATTGCTTTCAAATTCACTTTCACACTTAGTGGTTCCTAGGTGTACCTTTTCTTTGCATTGATCATCACGTGGGGAAGCTAGATAGTTGAGGTGGCCAGAGGGATGAAAAATGTATTGTGACTTTAAAAGCCCTCTTACATATGCTGTATAGATAAATTAGAAATACTTAAGAGACATGCCAGGAATTTTTATTTAGGATTAACTCCTTTTTCTTACCAGTCTGTTGAAGTCATTCTTGAAAGGATTGTTGGCCTTAAGAAATAAAATTACTGTTGTGGAATAAGATAAATAGATAAACATGATAACTTACATGCTTATTAAAGCTTCCCATTTTATAACATTATATTCTCAAAACCACACTAACTCAGGTCAATTCTCTTAAAAACATATAAGGCAGTTGAACATTATCTCCAAGAAAGAAAATTCCTGGGTATAATAGAATAGTTTAATAATTAAAATAATAATAAATTGTAAAAAAAGGAAAATGGCAAAAAGGAGAGAGAAGTAACCAATTTTTGCCAGCCAGTTCCTGAGCAGCAGCCCCTGGCCAGCTTTCCCCCCAGTTTATATGCTGATCATACCATAAGGTATGGAACATCCCTTTGGACAGTGGGGTCAGCTGTCCTGGCAGCTTATTGTGCCCTCCAATCCTTCTCACTGGTAGGTGAGGTAAGAAGCTGAAAAGCCCTTTACTCTGTGTAAATACTGCTTAGCAACATCAAAAACATCAGTGTGTTTTCAACATTATTCTCATCCCAAAGCAAAAGCACAGCACTGTACCAGCTACTAGGAAGAAAATCCAGTGGAAATCAGGACATTACCTCATGCAGAAAGTGGGATTTGGTGTATGCTGGTTTTAGTGGCAGATATGTGCAATAATTCAGGTAGATTTTGGTTGTTCAGAGTTTAATAAGTTATAAGAATCAACCATTTTTCCCTTGTGGGGAGGAAAAAACCCCAACCCAATAAAATTGAAGTAAAAAGCATTAATCAAAATCTCTCTGTGGATGGGGAATAAGGGCCTCCTGGCCCTGGCCTGTGTGACCTCCCAGCAGGTGCTGACACACTCACCTCTGTGTACCTCATAGTACTCCCAGCTGTTTGAGGTCAGTTCAAGTTCAGCATCCTAACAGAAAATGTCCTCCGAGTACTTTAAACTGTTATTCCCACTATCTTTATTTATCCTTTCAAATCACCCAAATTCATCTTCTTTTATCCTTTGAGCAGGTCAGATAAGCGCTTGGAACTTTTTAATTCTTCACCCAATAACCCTTTTAAGACTTTCTGGTTTTGTGAGTCCGTTCCTAAGCTTTCACTTGTCTTTATCTCTTTTTGCTGCTTTTGTTTAAAATTTTTCATCTGTTTAATTTCCATATTCTGAATCCCATGAAAAACAACAACTTGGAAGAAAATGTACTTGGGTCAATAGGACAGGATGATCTCTTGAGAGGAGTTCACATTGAATTGTCAGCCAATAAGAAAATTATTTTGAATGTCAAACTAAAGGTACCAGCTGATAGGAATAAACACTGACTGGATTAACTGTGTTAGGAACAGTATAGCTGGCTGATTAAGGGCAGAGATTTTTCCCCTCTAGTTGGCACTGAAACAGTACCCACAGAGGCTGTGAAGTCTTAGTCTTTGAAAATTTTTGAAAATGGACAAGGCCCTGAGCAACCTGATCCAATTTCTTTGATGTTTTACCCTGCATCAGGCAGGAGGCTGGACTGCATGACCTCCAGAAATCCCTTCCAACCTAATTTTTTCAGTGACGCTAATGGAAAACAAATACGATCTGAGTGTTTAGAGATACTTAGTCTAACCTCAGTGGCATTCATAGCACGTAATGAGAACTGAGGTCTGGAAGTACAGGCAAGCATTCAGTGCCTCAAGCACTGTGGAGAGGAGCCAGGAGAGAAAGGTGAGAGAGTTGGGATGGTCAATGCAAAGCTAAGAGCTGGGAGAGAGGTCCATGCAGCAGCGTTCTCTTGGGTCACGAGCAGGATAAGTGACCTGTGCTTTCGTACATGAGACTCTCCTGTCCTGAAAAAACATGTGCTGCTGCCCTCAACATTTTCTCACCACATTTTCTCTATGAGTTGATGTTTTTTCAGTCTGGTTGGTGAAATTGCTGCCAAATGCAAAACCATGCAATTAAAAGGTCATTGTCTTTAAGATTCAAATATTACCACCTCTTTTTACCAAAGTCTTAGGGAATTATGATGAAGATTTGTCTTCAGTTTGTTGAAACTGAAGAGCAAATATTTTGTACTTTATGTATATTTTAGTTTAAATGAAACAGCTTTACCTTGATTATTTTTTAGTGATTTCATGCCATGTTTAGTTTTCAGAACTCTCAAGATCTCTATGGTCAATTAAGTGATCTCTAACATATATACTATGAAAGAATATACATCTATTATCCTCACTTAACATTGTTCTCCCAACAGCTCTGAACTCCCTGTTTTATAACCAGAGACTGCTGGAAAAATTGTGTCTCATAACTTCAAACAAAGCACATCTCCATTAATTTCAAGGGTAAAGTAATCAGGGTTGTATGTCTTGCATTTCTCACCTACATTCTACTTGAAGAGGATTTGTGGAGCCTAGAGTTTGCTTTAATTTTGACAGTATGGAGAATGTCACAAAGAATAGTTGAGATCATTAACTTTAAAGACCTGGCTCCTGTCAGGCTGAAGAATTGAATTGATTTTACCTCAGCAGTCAGCATCCTGATCTGATCTGTTCAGATCAGACAGCTTCCTTACAGGTATGCTTTAGCAAATGAGACACATAATTTTAAATTTATAATTACAAGCTTATAATTTTAAAACTGTTACTTTATTGTTCTGGAGGTTTTTTTAAATTAAATTAAGTGTTAAATAACTGGCCTGAAATATATTTGAAACAAATAGCCACTTATATTTACTTTTAATTTAAATTTTAAATTTTTTTTTACTATTTTAAAACACATATAACCCACAGGACACAAATCCACAATCAGATTCCTGCTGTAATTTTTGATATGAGTACTCCAATGGTTTCATGTGACTTGTGGTGAAGTTCTCTGTTCTGAGTAATTATTTCAGTGAGCATCAGACAACTTCTAAGAACAGATTTTCAGTATTTTCATTTAGATGATAGTTTTCATAAGGACTTCAGAAATACATGAAGGTCATTTTAAAGCCTTTTGGATGTATTCTTTAGTCTGTTGAACATACACATGGAAAGTGTATCTTCTTAGAAAGTGAGGAAGTTGTTTGTGTGACAGTTACGTGAACATACAAGTGATGTCTCTTTCCTGTTTCTGTTCCAAACTATTTCCATAACGTGAGCTTTGAGGAATAGCTAATAACTAATGAGAGCAACATCTTGGAGTATAAGAGGATTGAAAAAGAGCTGGATGTAAGATACAAGCCAGTGCATGTACTGTTGCATCCTCCAAGTTTCACTGATTTGTTCTTCCTCTCCCTCATCTTTGGTTCAGGTTAGTGTAGAAGCTTCCCAAACATTTCTTTTCCAAACAGTAAGAGCTGCCTGGTAAACCAGCCTGACTTCTGGTGGGCTGTAGACACCAATCAGGTGTACAGGGATTGTGTCCTCTGTCAGGGCTGGGTGTTTCCCCTCCAAAAAAAATTGCTAGAAAAGGTAACAGAATATAAACTGATCATTAAGCTTTATTTAAAGTAATAGAATTAAAACCAAGTGGACTTCGAAGATGGATTAGCTATATATATATATATATATAGCTATCTTCTCACAATGCATTCTGGAAAATTTTTATCAAAATGCAAGAGCTCTTAGTGTTTTTTTCCTTGACATTAATCAAGTACAATCCTTGGAACTATAGTCCCTCATTGCAAGATTTCTGTTACTAATGACATCACTGAAGTTTTGCAGTTAAAAGACAAATCAGTTTTTTGAAAGATAAATTTTGATAAGTATTTTTTTCTGCTAGCAGGGAAGAGTTCTTTACAATTCCTCTTCTGAATATCTCTCTTAGCCTTGGAAAACCCTCATTATACCAAAGGGGGAAGGGTCTACTAAGGAAAACTTTGTGTATGAGGGAAAAATAACAGAGCAAATATTTTCTATATAGAACTGGTTTTAGGCTATTAGTTTGAAGAATTACCTTCCTGAATACTGTATACCATCTGATTGATGAGGACATAGTTGGAGTGTACCACTAGGATTTGGAAGCAGAGCAGCACCGCTTATTTATGCAAGCTGGAGCTGACTAGCAAATATGAAATATTTATAGCATTATCTATTCTTTCTAATTATATTTCAGAGAATTTCACAAAGCATGAGAAGGTTCTCATTAAAGTCAGTGAAACCAAAACTATGATATTGCAGAATGCTTTTAAATTTCCTATTTTATCAGAACCAGTGTGAGCTTATTTTTGTGTATTTCTACATACATATTCAGATATGTAAATATGCATATTTGAGAACTACTGAGTAGTCTTCAGGTACTGTGGAATGGCCAGGATGTTCATGATTTGTCTTCATAGGTTCTCCATCATGTGTGTTACTCTTGTGACTTTTTTCTTCCTACTTGTGTCTTGTTCTTCCATTTAGCTTTCTGTACGTGTGCATTACCCCTTCACTTAATAATCCTGTTCTGATTATTCAGGCCACTTAGGATGTCATTTGTTCTCCAGTTTCACGTGTCACCAGAATCGACCTTTGTCCCTCTCCCAGCTCTAACCCTGTACTATTAAAGTACATCATATAATAACAAAAAAAGAAGTTCAAATTGACACCATAAAATATTTTTTGTAAATTTTTTTGAGTTTAGTGTTGTGGCCCTTTTTGTCTTCTGGACTTTTCAAAGTTCATTCTTTACAATAGTCTGAATATATGAAGATGAGGTGCTGCTTGAGAGCCATTACAAATACCCCCACCAATAACCTAAACCAGCTTCCCTTAGCATCCTCAGAATAGTATCAAGCTTCTACCCTGCATCAATTGCCCGCAGTAATTGAGGCAATGGGAATTCAGCCTCCTGCCTGTACACACCAGCAGTCACTGTGTGTGTATGATGTTGCTGTCAGCAGCTGTTTTTAAACATGTTCTTCAGGTGTTTACCCTTGGAGCATGAGATGGAGCAGGCCAGGACTGTCCAACCTGTTCTCTCTTCACAAACTGATCTGCTGTGGCTCTGGAGGTTTGCACAATTCTCCCATGGGTGTAATTCAGGAAAGGAACCCCACTCACGTAGTTTTCTAAACTAACAGAATCCTTCTGTCAGCCAGCAGCAGGAGAGGTGGCCGTTGCCTTAGGAAATATTCTAACTAATTGAAATGCCCAAAGTTAATCCATCAAAGGAACTGTACAGTACAGGTGCCTGAATACATTTAAATATGTGCTGTTTGAATGAATCTGGTATATAAGTAAAAATGTTTGAGAAGTAAATTAACATTTCTATTAACTAAAGGCATGCTGACATCAGAGAGTATGGGGGAAGTAATGCAAAAACTTAAATATAAAACAGATGTAGTATAGGAACTTAAATACAAGATGAAAACTAATTAGCTTTTCACATAATTTAACAATTATGAATTTTATTGACAGGAAAGGATAATAGCCATTTTCACACTTCTTCCAATTATAGCTTAGCTAAAATGCATACAGGAGCCTATATAGTTCACTGTTTGTCATACATTTTCAACTTGCATTAGATTAGTCTCTTCTGTTTCATTAGAGATGACTAGTAGTTAACACCCTCATTAAGTTACACTGCAGTATAGTACACTTCCTTTTGCCAGGTGATAATACTGACAGTACAGGTTTAGAGGAGAGCAAAAAATGTCAATGACGAGAAGGAATTAGTATATAATTTTTAATTTTATTTTCTTATCCATGTATCTTAGAAGTAAGAAAGGCTGAGCATGGGAGAGCTTAGGAGACTGATCCAACCTCTCTACTCAGAGCAGAGTCACCTAGAGCAGGCTGGGGCATGTGTCCAGTCAAGTTTTAAGTTCCTTCAAGGATGGAGCTTCCACAAACCCACCTGGGCAGCTTGTGCCAGTGTCAGGTCTCCCCTAGAGTAAGAAAGCACTTTCTTATGTGCAAGAGGAACCTCACCCAAACTGCACTTACGGTTATGCCCCCACACTTGTGTATTTTCCTGAAATCATAATAATTAATACTCCTTCAGCCACATACATACATACATACATATGTATATCCTCTTTTCCATCAACATGTCATGTGTACCAGCTCTCATTTTGGAGAAATGAAGCCGTCCTGTTGTTGAACACAAAAATACCACTTACACCCAAAGCAGTATACATGCTAAGTTCCTGGTTTTGGTTTTTGTTTTTTGCAAGTTTGTTTGTTTGTTTTTGGATTTTCTTTAATTAATCCAACACTTCACATCTGTAATGGAATCCTTTTTCTTAGCTCTATTGCAAAGAGGGAAGGAGAATTTTTCTGTCAAGAGTTTGAAGCACATCAATAATGTTTCACATTTGGAATGTCTTGCAGCAATTCTTCTACTTATATGTCTCAAACAGCTAGGCTGAAAGTTGTGGGGGGTTTTTATTGGTTGTTTTTACTCATTAGAGCTGGAAACAACTACTGTTGCGTGGTTGTGGTGATGGATGAGAAATAATAACTTATGTAATGCAACTTAGGGGTGTTATTTATAGTCTCCAGTGTGATTTCATGGAGAGCCTCCTGAGGCAAAGAAGCGACTGATGGGATGTGAGTTCTGTGGAGACTGCTCCCATGTGGTCTCCCCATTCCACATTGTTTAGGGACATTGAGTTTTAGTGCAGTTCCTTTTAAACCCTATGGAGGGGAAAAAAATAAATCGGTGAAATAATGATGCTAAGGGCCCTGCAATGATACTAGAAAAGAGATTGTGTGGTTAAATATTACCAAAGGGCTTATGTAAGATATTTTTGAGACATCTCTCTGTAGTGTTTAAAAAAAAAATTTAGGTGAATTCACAAAAGAAATACATTTCTTATGAGCGTGAGTGCTTCCAAAGAGATGCACAGCCTTGAGATGCAGTCACGATGGTGTGAGAAGACAAGATAAGATGTTCATTTCAGTGAAATATCAGAGTTTCAGAATAACGTTTTCCACAACACTGTACAACAACAGGGAGGGACTGAGGCAGTCACAGTTGTCAGACTTGGTGTATGAGGTGTTAATCTTGAATTTCTGTTTCTTCATTAATAGAAGCAAGTTAAAGGGTTTTGGAACAACTATGTTAATTTTAGCTTCATTTCAACTAGAGCGATTATTTTAAATGATGATTCTGGTAAATGTGATAGGAAGATTTGTATAAAGGCAGTTTTCTCTAGATGAAATTTTTAATGCATAATCAACATGCCAGGCAGTTAAGTAATCCCTCATCTAAGAAGAGAATAATGAATAATAATAAAAAAAACCCAAACAACTAGAGATTGGCAACAAGCTATTGCTCAAATTTTAGTTAATCCATGGTAGATAGTTATTGTCTGTGACTGTGCAAGTTTCTTCATGAATAGATTTTTTAACACTTTAAGCTGCTTCTAAAATAGTTTCAGGGGAGATGGCAGTAATGTTTGAGGGTTCATTAAAGTCTGCTTGTTCTGGTGTTTGCACAGACAGCTGAGATCATAAATGCCAGTCTGTGTGATGGGTTCTTTATGATAAGAAAAAAGCCTGAGTGCCTCAAAGCTGTCATGAAACCAGAGATTACTCAGATTCATCTTCTTGAAGAAAGCAGCAGCAGATATCTTCTTTTTCTTACTATTTCCCCATCTCTTCCATCCTTCCTCCTTCCCTGTTAAGTTTTGTTTGGCCATGTCTCTGTTGAGCCTAGAGCATCCCACCCTCCCCCCAGATGCCAACTCCTCCAAGGCTGGAGAGTAGAAGGGAGTGGAATTCAGCCCAGACACCCTTTTTTTTTTTTTTTTTTTTTTAATTTAAGAGGAGAACATGAGAATGTTCTCATCTAATGAAGATGAGAACAGTGACAGTGAGGAACAAATGTGAGAATGTGAGTCTCTGTTCATGACATAATAGTTCTAAGAACACTGCTCTGCTTGTTGATTCCACACAAGCCTCCAGTTTCAGCCTTGTCTAACTGAACTTCTTTGTTCTCCCATTGCAAATGGGAGTTTGAGACACAATTAGAAGGATCTCCACCATCAGATATCAGTTAGAAGAATCCTCATTTCTTAACTCAGAATTAAAATTGCAGTTGGAGTCTGTTAATGGCAGTTACTCTGCTGAGCAGTTCCTTCCTGAAATTTGGGAGATTTCTCATCCTTATTGTTGATTTTTACAGAGAGGTTTTATGATTATTGAAATCTGTGGGTAAAAGAAAAGTGTTTTTGTTTTTCTCTCAGACTGTGTATATGTTGGTTTAGGTACAATACTAAAATGCAAGTTGAACATGGAAAATGTTTCTTAGAAGCAGAGGAAGAAGTAACTGTTGTTACTGAATGAACCAGCTTTCTGAGAAAAGCCACTGTCAGTCACTGGCTGAGAGAATCCTCTTCTCTGTAGCCTTTTTTGGTTGTTTAAAGGTTCATAGTGGGAATTTACTCTTGTTTCTAGTTGCAGCACTTTGACCTGTATTCCAAGGGATTGTTTTTCAGTTGCACTCCAGTAGTAAAGCTTTGTAAGACAATTTCATTTTGCTATCAGATCTTTGAACTTTAAGGTTGCAAGATTCCAGGTGCTGGAAGATGTATTTTGTGTCCTGTATATTGCATGTGTCAATATCATGAAAAGCAACGTGATCTGGAGAAAATGCACGCAGGACTAACTCTAAAATGTGTAATTTCAGCTCTGTGATTTCTCCTTGCTCCTTGTACTTGCCCATGGGAAGATGGAAGTGTGTGTGCTGTGGGTCTGGTTTGTGCTGAGTATTATTAGCTTGGACTCCTGTGTTCAAGGCCCTGGGCAATCACTGATCAGAGAGATGGTGCTTTCCCTGAGAGCCAGGTTGAGTTTACCTCAGTGCTACATGTTTTAGTTTGTGGCAGAAAGATACACATTGTAAAAAATGAGATATCTATAATTTCTGTGATAATGACCCCAGCTCATGTTAATATTCAGGTAGTCATCACCAATTAACAGAAAGTGTGTGATTAAGTATTTTCATTTGTAGCACTACTAGCCTGACTTGAAGTAGCTATTTTTCTCATAAGGCATATGGTTTCATTAACTATTAGACACTGGTTGACTCATACCATGAATCCCTTATTTGGACTTCAGGATCAGCAGACCACTATGGTTTCCATCAGTGTAATTCAGAATACCAAATTTGCTTCTGAGAACTACCAGAAAGGCTTATATTTCCTGAAGCAAAGATGTGTGGGGGGCAGCTGTTCCATAATGGCAGTGTATCTGTTTCCTTGAGTAGTGAATAAACTGCAAATGGTGTAGATCTTCATCTGGGGCAGCAAAGTGGGCTGGAGCAGATTTTACTGAGCTCTGAGTCAGCCAGGACAGAATCTGCCTGTTGGAGGGTGTGTCCTTATACGCTCAAGGCTAGCCTGGTGTTCTAGGCACACTGAAAACAAAGTGTCCATGGGACAGGACTGTTGGCCTGGGAGTATGAGCCGGGATCTCTGTGCAGGGAGTCAGGCAGTCTGTTCAGGGGATCTTTCCCTTGAGCCATTTTCTCCAGAGACTGAAGACAGGACTAGTTGTTCCACAGCTGTATTAATGCACTACTTTCTTTTCCTTGCCAAGGCCCCTGCACAGCCAAGCATGCAGAGGTAGAGTACGTTATGTACTGAATGTTAGTTAAGGCCTAATATATGTATTTTGTAAGGTGTAAATTGTAATCCGTGACACTGATCAAAAAGGTGGCTGTCTTGAGGCACACATGAGATAAAATCATTGCAGCTTAATAAAAACTTATCACCTGTATGCAGTGCAGAAAGCAATTCGCTCTTCTATAAAATGTGAGATACAGAGGCTTTATACTTGTTGTAAAGCCAGGCACATTTTCAGTATATCTTAAGAGCAGTATGACAGAAATAAAGTAGGCTCCAGTGAGGCAAAGTGTATATTTGTAATGGCTGTAACAGTGAGGTACAACAACTAGAAAAGCACTATGACACAAGGGCTGAAACACAGGTAAGAAATGTGAGTCAGTCTGTATTGCATGTGAAGAACCAGGAGAAGTTAACAGAGCATCCCTGAAAGGAAAAGCTACCAAGTATTCCAAGTCTGACTCCTTTAGGTGTTTACTCAAGGGAAGTCATGGGGGTGATTAGCAGTGGCCCAGGTAAGACAGCTGACATAACAAAGTTATGGACAGTGTTGTAGCCATGGCAGTTACCTTTTCCTGCCTAATCCAGGACAGCACAAAGCAGACATAAGCAGTGGAATCTTAGATTAATGGTACAGACATGTTCAATAGGTTACCATCCTTCCAAAAAGATAGATTTAGCCTGTTATTTGTTGGATTAATGTTGGTTCAAAAGGGATTTAACTCAGCTAATGGGCTTTTTTTTTGCCTTGCTCACCATCGCGCAGTAGAATACTGACTGATTGCAGTAATGTCTTTCAGCAGCTCCTTGCAGCACTACAACAAACAATTTAATTTTTAGTGCAGTTGGGATTAGATTTATTTGCAGTTCTTATTACAAAGAAATACAGCACTGATTCTGCTGCACACAGATCTGGGAAGGGAAAGTGTCTTTTCTGACCTGACTTGGATCGCAGAGCAGCAGATTCACTGAAATGTCATGTCTCTGACATGCCACAGAAACAACGCTTGGGCATCTCCCAGTTCAGTCAATAATGCACTTTACCAGTACACTCTCCATTGTAAAACCAAATAGACTGAAAAAAAAGGCACTACCCTCTCTTAAGTAAGACTATGGTGAACTTTAACTTCCAAAGACTTTCCACACACCATTTTCTTACAAGATGAAATTTATGAAGTTATTAGTGCAAATAGTATTCTGATACTTCAGAAATGGCTGAGCATTTGGAATTTATAGGATGTATGTAGAGATCATGCTTATTTTGTTTGGGGTTGTATTGTTGATGTACACTAATTTACATTTAAATTGTTATCCATGTGGAAAGAGAGGGAAGCATGGTATGGTGCTTTCATGTACTGCCTTGTCATAAGAGATACAATTTACATGCTGTGCTTGAAAAATCCCCCTCCTGCCCAGGGAGGAAATAGGTCAAACCTGTGCCCAGTTGTTTTTCATCACTTCAGTCAGTTTGTGTGGGGACACCGAAGGTGGCGCACGGGAGAAAATAAATGAGATGACAGATGAAGCCTGCAATTGTTTAGGATGGTGCACGTTCTACATGTACCTCTGCATGACCCAGCCAAGGCTGGAAGGAAGCTAATCAGTTCATTTTATATTCAGTATTGACAGCAGGAGGGGTTCTTATAGGGAACAAAGATAATTTATCCTTTACTTGATGCTCATTTTGGTTGTTAAGAAAACATGCATATGCAATAGAATGGGAGGTATCACACTGCTTGGTGGTGACTCCAGCTGAAAGCAATATACCTCAGTGTGCCTAAAGGGATGCCTCAGTGAGGAAATTCTAATATTTTTCCTAAAATATTTGTTGTGAATACAACAGATTCACAGTCGGAGAGTGAGGCTTCTCCTGTGAAACGGCCACGGCTACTGGATGACAGTAATGACAGGCCTGAAGAAACCAGTCGATCCAAACAGAAGAGCAGACGTCGCTGCTTCCAGTGCCAAACGAAACTGGAACTAGTACAGCAGGAGCTGGGATCATGTCGCTGTGGTGAGTACTCTGTCAGTAGCATCCGGCTTTCGAATGCAGCCGCGCTCAGGTCTGGGTCACACGTGGAAGTACAGAGAGCACTTGTGTGTTTCACCTTGCAAAGATGCTTTAAACAGAAGCTTCCACTGGTAGCAAAAAGTTCTAATTAGTTCCTGTCCAATTTCCCCTTTAAAACTTCGGCCTTGATGTTCTGCCTTGTCTCAAGAGATGCCAGATACTAATGAATTTAGCTTCAGAAGTCCCTGTAAGGCAGGAAGGGTATCATACCCACTTGACAGGAGAAGCAGCACCAAGCACATCAATAAATATGCAAAGATAAGAAGGTTTCTATAGGGTGTAAAGGAACATAGGTCAGTATCTGCTTCTGCATATTATAATTACATTAATATTAAAAACTTAATTAAAAAAAAAACCCTCTTAATGAAAATATTTTCACTCTCACACTTATTTTGTTGGGGGAAGATTTATTGTTCACCATAAACTTAAAATCATCTAACTTGGCTTTTCCAAAGTTAGGTAGTTGGTCAGGTAGTTGAGTTGAGGATGATAATCCCATGCAGAAAGCTAATTTGGGGTTTCATATTAAATGCAAATAATCTTTATGAAACAATAATTAATGTGACAAGATTGCAAAGGATATGCTCTCTCCTTCATGGAACAATTGCGTTCTTAACTGGTTTAAATGTGCTTGTTAGACCCAATGATAATGCATGTGGTAGTTTTACCTGCTAATTATTTTTTCATATAATCACATATTGAAGGTTGCATTGAACTCTCTGACAATGCTTGTATTGATAGATTTGGAGAAGTTTGTTTCGGTTACTCCATTGTGTCTCAGGCAGGGGATAATTTCCAAAGGATCTGCACAGATGATAGGTGCAATTCATGTTGCACCTGTGAAATATAAAATCCTGTGTTAAAATCATTTTCTGGAGAGAAGGCATGTCC
The DNA here is from genome assembly GCA_013397245.1 of Thryothorus ludovicianus. NCBI lineage: Eukaryota > Metazoa > Chordata > Aves > Passeriformes > Certhiidae > Thryothorus > Thryothorus ludovicianus. The sequence continues at coordinate 556,145 of VZTB01003869.1, forward strand.
TCCTGAGCAGCAGTGTGGAGAGGAAGAGCGGGCTAAGGTAGTTACAAAGGCAGTTAATCCTATAATGAATACCAAATGCCAAATGAAGAGAAGCTATAGAAAGCTGGAAAGATTTTTGTGTTATGCTTTGTTCTTTTCTTCAGCATCTGTCTGTCTTCAGGCTGTAGAGCTTAACTGTTATGTTGGGCTCTTTTGGACATGGACATGGCTTTGTTTTGATATAGGAGCACTGGCACAGAACTAGCATACATTATCTGTGAAGCCACTAAATGTGAAATCAAAAGCTTTAATGTTGAAATTCTTGTTATGGAAATCATGTGTCAGGATACTTTGAAGTGTCTGGTAACATTTTTATCAAATTGAAGAAATTCAAGGCTATCAATGACATGTTTTGGTACAACTCTTTCTGCTCAGCATGGTAGAGGCAGGAATCTCTGCCCTTGGTCTGCTCTTGTCATGCATACAGCAGCTCAGGCTGCTCACAGGTGCCTGACTGAAATAGCAGAATGGTCCCTAATATTGGGAGCCAGAGAGTTTGAATTTTGGGGTGGATTGGATAAATGATTGCTTAACCATTATGTAACATCATTAATGTTTCCTGCATTCTGCAATATTGGAGCTATATAAGAGCAATTAAGTTGAAAGTAACTTTTAAAAAGCCCTTTTATTGATCAGTAATGTTTTTAAAATTATAAAATAAGACCTGCCTTTTTTTTTCCCTATAAATTGAATTTCAGATATATGTGGTTGGTTCCTCTCAAGTTTTCATGAAGTGGTTCCATAATTCAACACTGTTGCAATATAAATGTTGTAGGAATTATTCTTTAATTTTCTTCTACTGGATATATTTAGCTTTATGGGAATATTTCTGTTAAAGTTCATAAAATGTGTTAATAAAATACAAATGTGAAAAAAATTCTGAATTCCTCAGCAATAAGGGAGGAGATGAAAATTTGCATTCTTGTATTACATCCTATATTTTAAATTTATCTATTCCATAGTTTTAATGAGAAAATAGAAGGCAGGAGTCTTTCTATGTGTACAGCAGGGCTGAAAAAACTGTCAATCTTTGGTTTCTGTGCAGTTACAATATTTCATTAATACTGTGTGCAGGAAGGGTGTGTTATCTGTGCTCTGATATGATGTGAATATAGGCATACTCTGTGCCACTTACATTTAATAGATTAATAAGAAGCAAGCAAAATGCTACCACTGAGCAACACAGGGCACCTCAGCTTCACATCACCCAAACTGCTTTACCAATAATCAGCAGCATGAGGCTCTGGTCAAGTTTTAAAGATGCTGCCTGAGAAACTTAGAAATCTTGCTAGCTTGCTCTGCTGTCTGTAAAATTAGGTTGCTTTAAGTCATGAATGGCAAGCCCATTTGAAAACCCATTTGAATGCAGTAGAACAAATCTATAAAATTCTTATTTGTTTAAAATATTTCCTAAATCCACACATGACTGTGTTATGCTTTTCTGTCCTAATGTGAAGCACATGTAAAGGTGTGTGGTCAGATGGAGGTGATGAGATAGAGTCAACTGGTGTAAAGTAAGCACTTACACTCTTCAAAGGTAATGGTCAACATAGAACATTGTTTGATCTCAGCTTTGAGCCACTGCTATTAAATTCCTGGCGTCTTAATCCTGAACTGAAAGCAATGGGAGAAAATGAGGGAAGCTCCCCCCAGTTTTAAACAGTAAGAGAAAATCTGATATCAGGATCAGTAAAAAGGCAGACACCATCTTCAGAATGACAAATACGTGGGTTTGCTTGGATATAAAGAAAAAGAATTTGAAGCATAAAAATTTTGATCCAAACCTGTGTCTGAAACAGTCTTGTTAAAATCCAAATTAACTCCACAGACCAACAGTTTGTTTGCTGTTGCACATCTTCTTATCCTAATGTTAAAAGTACTGGAAATTATCTTACATTTTGATGATTTGTCCTGGTGAATCCTCCAGTGAGTTCTTTAGTGAGACATAGTGGAAAGGGAAATGTATACATATTGAACAATGTTTCAGTGTAGACATATCTGCAAATACTGATCCAGTTAATTGGGACTTGTCCAACAAGTCACAATTTTTTTGGAAAAGAGACAGAGAGAGTGTCTGGTGTTTCACACAGGCTGAGATCTTTGCGAGGCTGCTGTATTGGCTCTCCTGTAAGCCCTGTCCAGAGAGAGGTGATGCTCTGTGCTCGTTCCCTTGACAGGACATGGCATTTCAGACAGATTTGACAGTGCTGCAGGGCTTTGCTGTGAAGAGCAACAATTCACTACTGAGAAGGGACTTCCAGCAATTCAAACACAACATTTTTCAGATGTAGAAAGATTTGTTTGTTTTCATACACACATACTCTCAAGATCTTTTTTCATTCTTCTTCCGCTCTGTTCAAGTTATTAACTGCTGACAAGAAATTCACATCTCATAAATAATGCTTAAGAGCCATTGCTATATAAATTGAATGTGTTATGAATTGTGATGGGCCTTTTTGTAGCATTCTGCGCCCGGAGCAGGAAGAACAGAGGATGTCATTTTCATTAATTTCTAATGAGGTGCCAATTAAAGCTAAGGAAGGAACTCAGAAGGGAAGAGTCACAGAGCTCCCCTGAATCCTGTGCCCTGGGGCTGTCAAACGAGTGTGCTGCCAAGCCTCCTCTGAAAGTTCCAGTAAATTACAAACTCATCCAGAGCACACACAAGACAAATTCAGCTTCCCTTTGATCTTCAAAAGAGCAATTTGTAAGACGAGTTCTGAGCCTTTTCACACAGAAAACTGGGAGAAGTGATAGGAATTGTTAATTGCTGATGCACTTCACGAGCTCCAGTGAGAAAGAGAAATTTTAAAATGAATTCTCATTTCTAACTTCTGACAGGATAACCTTTATATCAGCACCACTAAAACAAAATCAGCTTCCTGTGCACTGTTTGTAGGTGACAGTAAGTGTAGGCAAGTCCTACAGACAGCAGTGTTCTCTAGTTTGGGCTGGATGGACCTTCCAATGGCTTAATGTCTTACAATGAGTAATGATTGTATTTAAATAATTTTTTATTTAATATTAGATTTAGGAGTCAGTTTTATCATCAAAGAATTGCAGAAATTATATTCTTTGAGTTACACTCTGTTACAGCATTTCTGCAAGCAGTCTGACATCAGCTGCCTGTGATCCTTGATCTGAAAAGTTGTTGTCTCAGTGGTGTCATAACTGGGTCGTTACCAGAGAAATGCTTCAAAACTAGGGGCAGTGAATGTGTGAGTGGAAGTAGCCATAAAACACTGGATTCTGGAAATGTAATATAAAAAAGGCAGGTTGATTAGTTGCAAATTGCACTATAAATTTCTGGGCCTGCTCTTAGTTGTTTGACTAAATGTATATTGCTACTAAATAAAGTTGTGTACAGTTTCAAAAGACATTGAGCTGTAAACTTTTAATTGATAGAAATTATTTGCACAGAAAGGAAAACTTAATTTTATGGAAGAGGTTTACAATTTTATAAAAAGTACTTCTGGTACCACTAGATCTGTAAAGCCAACATGCAGAAGTCTGCACTGATCTTGTTGGAACTGCAAGAGAAATATGAGGATATTCTAGATAATCAGTAAAGGAATTTTACATTTGTCATGTTAGATCCACTTCTAGTCGGCAGCTAAAGAAGAATTAGTGTAGTGTGCCAGCTCTGCAGCGGTTTTTGTGTGGAAGGGTTTGGTGTTTGTAGGCCACGTCCTTATGGGTGTGTCTGTTCCTCAGACTGTCTCTTGGCAGTCAGTGGGGTGGCTGAGATAATGGGCCTGCAGAGCAAGCCAGGCTTTAGCTTCCATTAGCAAAACCATTTGTTGGTGTGCTCCTCAGATAGGAATCGTAGAGGTTTTCATGTTCTTGGGCCAGAGGAGATACTTAAGAGGATGGGAAGACATTGAAAGTTTCCAGCTGGATCACTTAAAAAATAATTGGTCCATCACATTGCATTCTGATCAAACACTTGCTAGCCATGTTTCTTGTCTGCGTGGACAAGAAAGCTTTTCTTGGCATTTTACTGGCCTAGGTTGTGTCGTAAGAAGCTACAGTTTCCTGGAATGCATCTGGCCTAACAGCTGTGCACTCGCTGCTGCTCTTGGGGGAGGCTGCTGTGAGCACTAACCTCAGGCAGAGGTGAAGGCAGAATGTGGTGGTTTGCAATTTTAATTTGTGCGATTTGGCAAGTACTGATGTTTGTCTGCTTTTTGATTGGAAGGGATGCAGTTCACAAGTGGCCTCTACAGCAGTGACTGAGCCAGGAAACAAGAATCCAACTTTGCTACTGAGCCAGAGAGCCACCTCGGGGTGCTGAGCACCTGGAATTGAGGGTGGAGCGCATGGCCCACTGCAGACTGCTCCTTTACAAGGCCATACATTTCCTTCCTAGTTACTGTGCTTATTTTTCCACATCCTTGTTTTTAGTTTAGGTCTGTATAAATCTAAAATACCTGTTGAAATTCTTTTCTTGATGTTACTGTTGGTTTATTTTGTTTTGGTGTAAGCACTGGGACAAGAGGGAGAGAAAAACAGACTCCTGTCAAGCACCAGCAGAAGCAAAATACATCTACACAAGCAAAGACTGTACCTATTTTATAGATATAATGGCAGCAAGTCTCACTGTCATTGAGTAATCAAAAAACTGGAAGAAAAGCAGCTGCAGATTCTTAACTTGGATAACAGAACTGCTGGTCCATAAACACAGGAGATGAAACACTTGTTTGGATTTTGCCAAAATAAATTAGGAGTGATTTCATTTACTCAGTTAATTTAGAAATAATCTTCAGAAAGATAGGAAAAAAGAAACAAATTTGAATAGACAAGCTGCTCCATCTTTATACAAAGCTGTCAAACGTCTTGAAACTAATGTTTCTCTTAAAACTTGGTAAAATATTAAATCACAGTTCCATTTTCATGGAACCTTTTTCTGTGGAGAAGAATTTGTAATGGTGCTGGTAAATTCACTTTCTAGATGGATAAGGTTTATCTGGTAGAAACCAAAATGGCTTCAGGGCATGATTATGTCTTGGTATAACAGATGTACTTCCATTGATTAAGATGAAATATGCACTGTGCTTTTGGAGAGTATGAGTCAGCCAGTTCAGTAAGAAGTATTAAAATAAATCTTATTAGTGACTGGTTACATACTACAGTTCTGGCAAATCTTACTGTCAGCCTGTAAGATGTACCACATTCAGCTGTCTTGTGTTGGTTGTTCTCCTAAGGGAGTCGCTCCCAGAATAGTTCTTTTGCTTCAGCCATTTCAGAAATGTCCAGCATCTTACCTTATATTGCTGCAAGTATCAAAAAAAACACCAAACAACAGAACCTAAAGTCTACTCAAGTTTGAAATTTGAACTCGGTGGGGGGGGAGGTTTGTTCTGTTGTATTTTATGAAGATGTTATTCCAAGACTCCAATTTAATTGATAGGGAATAGGAGCTGTTAACTAATGATGGTCTTTCTGACTAATATGTGTTCTGAAAGTACTGGAAATGAAGAAGTAGTTGATAAATTGGTGCATCATAGATTCCAAGTGTAGGACCCAGAAAAATGCTTTAGTGTCTAGGTTTCATAAAAGCTGTCCATAACTTTAAAAGTGTTAATGGAGTTCATGCTCCTCATAATTAGGAATCATGAAATTCTGTTTGAAGAGGCTCCAAGATATTTCTCCAGTTTGTTCAATTAATGTGGATTTCTTACAGGATGTGCTGATTTTGATTTCTTCCATTGTGCTACTAAAAGTTTGGCAATGTTGATTTAGTAACATGAGCTGTTCCTTACCTTCCTGTAGTCCCAATCAGTCTAGGTAATTGAAATGGACTTCTCATTTCTTAAGTCCCCAAGTTCTCCTTAAGTAAAAGAAGTTAGGATATTCCTTCTCAAAACAACAAGTGGTTTTATTTTAACATTACTTATGTGGTAAGTCCTTCAGTATATAACCTTTTGGGAGTTTTCAAATGGAAACTGCAGTACTGGGTGAAAAATCAGCATTTTGTAGGTGTGCCAGGTTAAGGCTCTTCTTCCCTACATACCTGTATAGTGGTTACAGAAGAATTAAGTATATCCATAAAGTGAAAGATGATGCAGTTTTCAATTGTCTTTTATGCACAAAAGACACATGGCCTAGTGAACCTGAACACAAAAATCTCTCTGAGACCACTTTATATCTCTTCCAGTAACTGTAGGGAAGAATTTGCTCAGTCTCTGAGTCATTTTTTTCTCACGACAAAAGGACAGAGAAGTCCCCCCTAAAAGTGTTTGTCCATATGTTAGCAAGCAGTTGTGCACAGAAGTACTGATTCTACTTGTGTTTGATATTTGAGGTAGATACAGAAGGCCCACAAATATACCATAATAACCTGACAAATCCTGAAGGAACATTACCAGCTAGTTAGCTGACTACGAGGTAAGGAGGAATGTGAATTTTGTTGATGAAAGTCTACATTATTCACAGGAAGAAGTGGGGAAAGAACACAGCCACAACTGCTGCATAAGAATTGGGGTGAGAAAAAGGATATTGAAAGGAATTGTCTAAATTTGCTTGAAAAGTCAGGATTCTTTCCAGGAGCTAAAGTATTTTTCCCCTCCAAACTAAATAAATAAAATCTTACCTTAGAGCAAAATACCACCTGTGGCCCAGAATCAGTTATAAGAAGGTGCTAAAAGGAGGTATTGAGACTTGAGACTATTTGATGTGGATGTTCTAAGGAAATTGATGTCCTATAAGGAAATGGCATTAAGATCCATGTGCATCAGTTTTCACAAAAGTAAAAGGAATAATATGTTGGCCCCTGTGTCAGGGCCTTTTAGTATTAAGTATTATTGGCCTTGGAGGAAAGTGTCAGGAGCTGAAAACTGTATAAATGGATATTATAATCACTTAGGAGTATTCAGTAAGTTTTTGAAAGTAATTTATTTATTTACTTGTACACGTATTGAAATGCTAATGCTTAAAGAGGTGTTCAGAGCTGTTAAACATCCCCAAGTTGCTGGAAATTCTGCAAGTTATAGGCACAAGTTGTGTATGGGGGTCCTGCCATATTCTGAACAAGCAGGAGCCAGGAATGTTTTCTAAGTCTACACTGAAAGAAAAAAAAGAAAGGGAAGAGTGGATGTACACATTGCTCCAAGCATTTGTTTTCCTTTGTGCTGTAATGAGACTGAGTGGAGCTCTGTTTTCTTGTGATTAGAAGAAGAATTACTCTTGACATAGATTGCAATAGGCTACAGTAACAGAAGATTTTCATGGAGCAGAAGGTGTAATCTAAGAAACCTCAGACATCAGGTGTAAATAGGGAATGAAGACATAAAACATATTATTTAGGTTTAAAAGAAGTAAAAGCTGCTTCTCTCTTGTTTGGCCAGCAAGCCTAGCTTCTGTCAGACTGTAGATCACTATGGTGCAACCTCTAGGAAGCTACTGAAACACAGGGTATAAATAACACAACTCAGGAAATGGACTGAAAGTCAAACCTGGAATTGTATTCAGCATGTGGTGAAGTCAAAATACATGCAGGATCCAGGAGAACAGTTAGAATTAATGCAACACATACTGGATGTTAGTACAGACCCTTTCATTATTCATTTTAGTTCTTTATTAGTAGCCTTATCTTTCCTGCATTTTCATTGGGCTAAACAAAATTGCACACATACATTATTGAATCACTAGGTATTGCTTGCTATTTTAATTAACTTTCTGGGTACACTTCAGCTTTTAATTAAATCCTCGGCTTCTGGGAGAAGTGTATTAGCTCAGGTGGGTTTAGTATAGAGAATTCTAGAAGTATTAAAGCTCATGCAGTTCTTTTTAGAGTGTTAAATACTGCACAAGTCCCTGGTCTGACCTTAGGAGAGCTCTGTCACCCACCTGCCATTTCTCAGGACACTTTAATTAAGGTTTCACACCACTCAAATCCATAGAGTCTACACTGCTCAAATCTAAATTTGTTGAATAGGAAGCAAATGTCTCTTGATAAGCTGGTATAAGCCATGGAAGATGTAAATTTTATAGCAGTACTAACATTTGCAATAGTGTAACCTGTTAGTATGAGTTACCTCTTCTTCATTAGCTGCCTTGGAGACTGAGATGGCCTTTTTGGCATAACTCTGATTTTTGACTATCCAGTATGTTGTTTGGATTAATTTTCCCACATACTACAGGATATAACCTTGTGAACTCGGAATGATTTGGGAGGTGCAGCATTATTTCAGTGTGTTCTTGGTCATGCTAACATAGCAATGAATATTGCTTTTACAAGTGTAGCAGTGATACTAATTCCTCTTGAATACATCATTGCAAAATCACACAATTATTCAAATAAGGAAACTTTTCACCTTCCTAAAGTCTGAACTTTTAATTTTGAACCTTGCTTTTTCTCTCTTTAAAATAAGTTGATCGTTGTGGTTCACTATCTGATACCTCACTTGATGCTGTAAGTTGTTAGGAACAAAATGGTTTCTCAGAAAATTCTCTTGTTAAAGTTTAACCAGTTTTGATTGTTTGGGGTTTTTTCCCTGCCTTTGTGTTTCAACAATTGCACAAGCCTTTGGTGAAAAATATTTCTTCCAGTTATATGAATAGATTACGTGACAAATTAAAAAGTTAATTTCGGGGAAGTTGCATCCTTTATCACAGGTGAGCTGGGACCAGAGCCCAATTCTGCAGAGATTTCACAAGAACAGTGACCCAGCAGTTGTGCTGGTTGGAGACTGAGCTTGTGGTGTCACAGCTGCTGCTTGTGCCTGACTGCTGTGGGTGAAAACTGAGACCAAAAACCAGGGACAGTGTATAAGGTCAGAAGAGGAGCCTACAGATGCCACTGTCACCGCTGTGTAAGTCAGTGACCTCTGGGGTACGAAGCAGTTTAGAAGTGAGCGTTGATTGCCTGGTGTACGTGTGGGAGTAATCATGGGCCTGAATTGCTCTGATAGTCTGTCCCTAATAGATAATGGCCTTAACTTATAAATCTATAATGAATGAAGAAGTTGTGATGTAAAAGTGTTTACTCTCAAATGCACGAGTTCTGTACAGCAGGAAAAATACCTGGTCCGAATCAAATTATTTAACCACCATCTTCTTCTGGTACATGATGGAGCTGAGACACAATCCAGACTGCAGTACTCAATCAGACCTGACCGATAGCAAACATATTTTAATGGCAGCTTACTATGAAGAAGATGTGCTGTATTTATGACTTTGATTCATTAGGGGTTCTTTGGAATTCTGAAATCGTTTCATGAAAGCCTCAGTTCTATCCCTAAACATTTTCCTTACTTCTCTGGGGTTAGTGTTCACTACAGCAAAATTAAGAATTGAGTCCAGAGGAGTGCTGTATCTTAATTTTTCCCACTTCAAATACAATGTCTTTAAAGAAGCAGGAGGAAACTTTGAGTTGTTCTTCTTAGTTCCAATGACAAAGAATAGAACAGTGTCTTGTGTAGAATCTTCTTAAGAATGGTTGATCAAAAAAATTCCCCTAAAAATCAGCACATCCTCTGTCTTCGAGTGATAAAAATTCTGTGTTCAAAATCTGTGTCCATTTAATGTAGGAAAAAATATTTTGACATCTTTTTGTGCAAGTAGTCAGATAAATAGGAAGGTGTATTTGAAATTAGCAGATTGGGATAAAACATAGTTTGTTTGCAGGATCTCCACAGTGCTAAACTGCACCTCTTGTGTGCTCCCTAAAGCAGCTTCCCAGGCTTATGATCTTAAAGAAAATAAGACAGAAAACAACTTTGAAACACAGATTATATGTGACCAAACTTGGAAATAAAAAGCCTTTACCTTGCAGTTGAAAGAATTCTTGCAGAATCTTTAACCATACCTGTCCAGTGGCTGTTACAGTATTATGTCCTCTCTCTTTTGTGTACAGCTTCTTCCATTCACTTCTTGGACCGTCCTTTCCACAAATGCTTTTTCTGTCTCTAATGCGGATACATACACATTGCTTTACCCTCTTTGTGGCAGAGAGCAAAATAGAGGAAAAAGGGAAAAAAATTCTTTGTTCCCTTCTTTTCTCCTAAGCATAAAACAGCAATAGAAATACAAAATTAATCTGTAGGATCTCTTGAGCACTCTTGTGTAGCACCAGAGATACCACAGAGCTATATGCTTCCAGCATGAAACCTGAGAGTATGGCTGAATGAGAGCAGGATGGAAGTCCCAGGGTGCCCATCCAGCCCCAGGGTCAGATTGGCAGAGTAAAAGAAACATTCTAAGGTCTTACACCACCTCTTTCCTCTTCCTCTCTTTGATTCAGCTATTGATCATTTTGGTAGTTGTGAATAAGTATCAACTATCTGCATGAAGAAAAAAAAATACTGAAAACTAAGTTGCAGTGATCATAGCAAATGGTTAGAAAAATAAGTTAATTGGAAAAGTACACTTCATCCTACTTTGTGTTTTGTGAACCTTTTGTAGCTGTGCTGTTTGTGAAGATTAATGGAACTGAAATGCCTCAAGAGAGCAATGCTTAACACAATATGAATTGATATTTAGAGACTTCTAACTTTGAGCACCTCGAGGTTAACATTCCCCATCCACTCAATTTGTAGTGGAAATGATAGAAAGGACTGCCTCAATTTTGTGGAGTTTTAATAAATACATCTATGTGGTTAAAAAGCTTCATCATACTGTGGCTTGCTCCTCTTTCCCCTTGGAAATGAATGACAAGATTCCCAACCAAGTTATTCTGAGGTAGTTATCACTTAAAGTCCATGACAACTTGCAGAGCTGGGAAAAGAGAAACAGAAGAGTTTAGTTCACTTATTTCCAAAACCTCATTGTTTAGCTTGGTGTGATTTGGTTTGGTTTTATAGAAAATGTCAGTAAAACTGAAATTTCGTTGAGTTGTGTAATGAAAGCTGACAGTGGTAGTGCAGAGCATTCCCACAGAAGAGAGAGGTAATAAGAGTAAATACAAGAGTGGAGCTGTCTAAAAGAGAGTAATACCAGATAGCAGCAGACTAGAGTATATTTATATTGCCTAACACAGTGTATACAGTCTGCACTGGAAGCTTTGCCTGGCTGGGCTGTAGAACACCTTCCCATCCTCCCATTACCATGTGTTCTTGCTGGACAACCTCCAGAACATAGGGAAGCAAGCTGGATCCTACTGCTCTTCTCAGGTACTCATGCCTTTAGGATCCTGCTTTGTATTTTGGTATCTATTTGTTCTGCTCTTCCATTCATTTCTTACCTATTTCACATCTTTAAAAAAAAAGAAAAAGCCAGAAATATTTCCTTCTCACACTCACTTATAAATAGTTCTACTGTTAGTATAATTTGCAACACATTAAATCATCCTTCCAGTTGGAAGGGATGAGGGGGGCAGATGCATAAATGTTGTTTTGGGGGTGAATGGTGTGTAGTTGTTCTGAACAGTGCTGTAGCAGCACGAGCTGATCTCTGCTGGCTCATCTGCATGGTTTGGCTGTGCTGTGTGATAGCCTGCAGAAATGTTCATTGTATAAAGAGACATTGTATAAAATCTCTTCTTGCCCAGAAATGTGCTTGTAGACTCGCACAATACCTTGTTAGATAATACACCTTTAGTGTAGTTAGTTTACTTCTAACCTTTGGTAGAGAATTTTTGCAGCATCTTCAACTCTTAAGTCACAAGGTATTTTTAAATTCTGTTTGAACATCTGTTGATTAGAATTTCAAATTTGCAAGAGAAGTAAAATCTGTTGTGGAGAAGGTGAAGAAGTCAAAGCACACAGCACAGAATTCTGTGCAGGATTATGTCTGTGTGATTACTAGGAGTAGTTTTGAATAGGTTTTGTATAGGGCTCTATATAAATACATGTTGTTTATTAAATAAAATTTGTAAATGGTGTAAGCTCAAGTTCTGACAGTTCTGAACTTCTGCCTGTTGACTTGGGAATGAAAATGATAAATACCAATCCTAGTGGGCAGGTAAGATGATTTTTAAGTATCAGAAGCTCAGAGTTTTATGGTAATGTTGACTTCACTTTCTTTTACCTACCAGTGAGAGTTTCTTTGAATGGGTCAAAAGGGGTGACTGTAGTATAGAAGGCTAAATCTTCAGAGCACTTGGTGCTGCAATGAAGGCATAAATGTTAGAGTTAACAATTATGATGATTGATGGTACTTGGTAATTAAGGCCTTTCCATGTCAGCAGTGATACTTGAATGGCTCAGCTTTCAGAAACTCAAAAATGTACCAGGGCTCTTGAGTGTAGCAATGAAGAAAAGGTAATTGTTTTTCGTTGCTTACTGTAGGTCTGTGATACTCTCTGGTCTGGAATGTGGAAGCCTATCTTGTTTTCTGTTCTCTCCAATATCTCTTTCCCATTAGGTTCCTCAGAAAT
>VZTB01003870.1:0-27959 GCA_013397245.1 Thryothorus ludovicianus
ACCCTCTACAGTTCCATGCCCACAATTAAGGAAGGATGTGGAAGCACTCGAAGGCATCTAAAGGAAGGCAACAAAGCAGGGGAAAGGGCTGCAAGGAATGGCCTGTGAGGAGCTGCTCAGGAATTGGGGCTTGTCTAGTTGGACAAAAGGGGTCTGAGAGGCAACCCCATTGCCCTCCACAGCCTCCTGAGGAGGGGACTGGAGAGGGAAATGCTGACCTCTTCTCCCTGGTATACAGTGTTGGGGTGTTTGTGAATGGTTCAAGCAGAAGAATTTCATACTGAACATTACAAAATATGTCTTTACCAAGTGGGTGGTCAAACAATGGAGCAGTCTTCCTGGAGAGATGGTGGCTGCTCCAAACCTGTCAGTGTTTAAGAGGCATTTGGTCAATGCCCTTAATGACATACTTAACTTTTTGTCAGCCCTGAAGTGGTCAGGCAGTTGGGCTGGGTGATCATTGTAGGTCTTTTCCAACTGAAGCACTCTATCCTGTCCTGTTCAGGTGGGGTGACAGTGTGGGATGCTGTAGTGGAGATATGCAGTGTAGTGGAGAGGCACACCTCCAGTGCCCATGTCTGAGCTCAAGGTGGGTCCTTGTCACTGGTGTGGGCTTGGACAGCATCCACTTTTCACAGGAGGGATGTGAGAGGCATCCCCATTTCTAGGAGAGGGGTAGAGTGCTGGTGACCCATGTGACCTATGAGGAGGTGGTGTGCACGAAGCTGTGCACGCTGTGGGATTAGAGCTTTGGGGGATTAGATATAAAGTCTATTTTGAATTTTGTAGGTGGTTATTAATATTTCATAGCCATCTAGTGCTGTGGTTTCTCTGTCATATTACTGATATTGATCCTGCATGTACAATTCACTGATTGCCAGTTAATTATACATCATTAAAAATAATCTCAAAATTGCTTTGATTCTGATTTGCTTAAAACCCCTTGAGCTAAGCAGTTTTTCCCCTGTGACAGAGGACATAGTAGCTCTGACAGGAAAAGAAAGAGTACAGGCTGCCATGGTGCAGACTCAGCTCTCTCACAGGAGTAGGCAGGAGCACCAGAGCTGAGCTCCTCGGGCCACAGGCAATCCTCAAGCAGCATGAAGGCATGTCCCAGGCTGGGGGCATGTTTCACAACTTGGGGTGAGGCTGCAAGAGGGAGAGAGCCATCATGTCTTGCCAAGGATGGATGGACCCAGCACATGCCTGCAGCTCCCTCCCAGGAGCTTTTCTGGGGGACACCCTGGAGGACCATGGTCTGGGCCTTGCAGGTCTTGCATGCATGCAGAAATTTGTGTCTCAAACCCACAGCCTGCAACAGCCTTAATTTGTACTACAGTGGCACAGACATACTGGGGAAAATGTTTCTTTCACTCTGTCCCTTGTGCTGAGCTCTACAAGAAAAATACTGACCTCTGCAGCCCCACTGGTTCATGTGGGCTCTGCTCCTCCGTCTGTGATGGAGGATGTGATTGAGAAGATGCTTTGCCTCTGCACCCATGATCAGATGTGGTCCATTCAGGTCAGCCAGGGGTTTTTAATTTCGTTGGACCCATATGTAGTCCACTTTGCAGCCATGGTGAGCCTAATTCCCTTCTCACGTAGGAAGAGGCACCCATGAGGTCCTCAAACTAGCTTCATGGCAGGTTTTAGTAAGAGCATGAAGTAAACCAGAGTGTGCTGAGGTAAAAAGACAGGTGCTATCCTAGGGGTTGTGCTTACAGCCTGCTTTGTAGACATTCATCAGTAAATGCATTGCCAGACAAGTTGTCTCCTTTCTTTGGCTGAAATTTGTGAATGTGATGAGCCATCTGCCCATGCTGTGCCTGAAAGATGCATTTCACCAAACTCTATCCTGTGCAGACAGGACGCGACTGAAGAGTTCACTGGGGAGCTGACAAGGTTCATCCTGTGCACCTCCTACAAGCAGCTGCAGGGGTCACCATGAAGTGAACAGTCATTTGAAAAGGAGGTAAGAAACATGGTTTCCCCTTCTTCCTGTAGGTTCCTGAGTCCTCAGGCTGGGATCACTATACCTACTATAGGTATCTATTAAGATAATTTTATAAGCTTGAGGCTTTCCCTGCTGTCTTTCCTTACTTTTGAGCCATGAGAGGGAGCAGAATTTGGTGCAAATGTCTGTATGTCACCTTGTAGAAGATGCTGTGAAGAAGCATCTACCCTAATCTCCTGACATCTAGACTGCCTAGATGAAGAAGAGGAGGAGCAGACGCTGGGACCTGGCCACAGAGCTGCCCTGTGGTAGGTTGGTACTGGCAGTTTCAGGTCAGAGCCTCTTGCTCGGACCCCGTACTCTACCCCATAAAGTGCATGTGGTCTCAGGTCTTTTCCCAGTCTTCAGCAGGTACAGACAGGGCATTCACTATCACAAGTATCCTCCTGGTTGAAAATGTGTGGAGGCCATAGACACTTCCACAAGGAGCTGCAGAGTGCAGCCTTCTAAATCTTCCTTCGTCAGAGGGGATGAGGAATTCAGCCTTAATGTCAATAACTGCAAATAGTCCAAATTTTAAGCCTTGAGTTTATAAAATGATCTTAATAGGTACCATTTATAAGAGAGCACAGCTTTCAATACTGCCACAACAAGTTTAGAAAAGCATTGCCCCTCTCCTGCATGACACCTTCAGGGAAAGAACAAGAGCACAGTTTAGCTGCAGACACCAAGCAGAAGCTGCTGCTGCCAGTCCATCCCCAGGGAGTGACAAGAAGGGCCATCTCAGACACAATCTACCTCTGAAGTAAGTGCATTTGTTTAAATATTTAGGATGTGATTGTGTTGTCTATGCCTATCTAGTGTCATTTTGAACTTTTGTGCTGAAATATCTTTCTGGGTCCCACACAGAACACTAAATGAAGGAGCCATGCACAGTGTGTGTTGGATATTCACCATTCATGCACCTGGGTCATATAGCACAGCTGCAGCATCTTCAGCTTGGGTCAACACCTGCATCTGCACCTGTTCCTCCTTTTGGGTAGTCATTTGAAAATCCCTGGGGAAAGGGAGGAGGAGGGAGGGGGAAGAGAGATATTAATAGTTGAATAATCTATTCAATGAGATTCATGGAATTTGGAGACTAATACATTCTATGAATAAAATTTTCATTATTTTCCCAATTCCAGTGCTAACAGAAGTTATGAATAGTGATTGAAGCAAACCCTTGAATTATGTGACAATGCTATTGAACTTTGGAAGTATATATTACATGAAGTGAGGAGACTCTAGTTCTGCCCGTCATCAGTTTGATGTAGATGTTCTTGAAAATGGTGAAATGTGTATTTGGCACTTTGGCCTTTCCTCACAGAAAGTTTGTGCTCAGATTACCTGACAGTACCAATCAATCAATAACTCACATGCTGTTTCTCCCAGAAAATTGTTAGCAATTGCTTTCTTCCAGCACTTCAGAAATTGCATCCCTGGAGATGGCAGTCCTCTCATCTCTACAGTTCTCTTTCACTGCAGGGCAGCATGCCCTTGTCTCCAGAGAGGAGACTTGTTCCTCAGGGGAACTGCAACCTGCCACTGTTCCTCAGCAGCACGTGCTGACAGCCCCTGATGTCGTGTCAGCTCTCCCTGCAGCAGCTGCAGATGGATCATAGGGGGATGCTGTCAAAGCTCTTCCTAGATCTCATCTTTCTCAATATCTCCTCACCACTGGAGGTGTCTACTGAATGTGGTCTCTAGACACAAGGGAAAAAGGAGGATTAATTGATCCCTGTGAAGTTTGGCCAAGAAATCCCAGCTGCTGTGATATGCTGAAGTCTGAGGCTTTCAGTTTCTACAGTGTTTCTGCTGCTGTTCCCCCATCCTTGGCAGACAGAGGCACCAACTTCAGCATGTAGTAGTTTAGGGTTTGTTTCTAGCTTGTGTGCAGAAGTATTTCCTGATAAAATCAGAACAATGAGGTTTTATTATTTGGGAAGATTTTAGCCCTTAATTATTTATGATGTCCTCAGAGGAGCTGGAGAGTCAGTGGATGTTTCCTATCCAGCCTGACAAGTTGTGGTTGAACAATAACATCTGTTCTGTTACCAGCTTGAGCAGATTTAATGATTCCAAACTACTACATCCCCTGCCATACCATGAATAAAGTTCATTACTAAAGCTAAAAGATAACATGCATTCCTGGTATCAGTTCACTGACACCAGATGTACAACACCCTTTGACATCCGTGATGAAAGATCACTATAAAGAATTACAGCTGATAATTTCCCCTCTCCAAAATTTATAATCTAGCTGATAACTGAGCTTGCTGCAAGGGACTGACTGTCATTCATCAGCTAAATGTTGAATTCATCAGTTCCTGGAGGGCCTCTACTCAGTCAGAAATGAACATGGTTCGTACACATATTTAATTCTAGCTTTGAAAGTAGAGAGGAATTTAACAGAACATTAAAGAGTGATGAATAAATTATAAAGGCATTAATGAGGCTGATGCTTATATCTAAAGGAAAAAGTCCCAGAGGGTTCTGGGAGCTCCAAAATTACTAATAACTTATTAATTTTGGAGTTGATAGTAGATAAAAAATTAAACATGCTAAGTATGAGTATGTACTGTGATTTCTGCTGCAGAAGACAGAGTCTCTCAGCTTATTATACTATGGGGTATCATTCATAAGGCCGAAGAAGTAATTATTCTTCTTTATATGTCTCTAGGAAAGATTGCAGTTGGATAGCTGTATGTGCTCCTAAGCACATGAGGATATTGATAAACTTTGAGAGATTCCAACTATGAGCATAGAAAATGATACAAAGTCTCTGATAAAAAGAGTAGGAGACAAATCCTCTTCAGAAAGATGGAGAGAACCAGATATGAACAGAAAAGAAAGCTGGTGACAAATTATAAGGCAGAATAAAAAAATTGTAGCAAACAAGTCAAAAGTCATAAGAAATAAAGAATTCTTCACCAAATAAATGTACAAAATGGCCATAATTTTTATATGAAGTACAAACCACAAAGTGATGAATCAGAACAAAACTACCAAAGAGAGGACATTTTCCAAATCTGCATGTCTTCAGTTTCCTGAGTTGTGCCTTTTCTTCCTGACCTAGGACCGTAATTGGCAAATACTTACATGAGCAAGTACCTTCATGCTTATGAGGTTTTCAAATCAATTAAAAAATGTTTGTGCATGTGAATGACCCAATTGATCCCCTCAAGATTGACAGAGCCACTTTGGCCTTCACTGCCAGCATGCTGGCAAAATCAGCCCCGTTCCAGCATCGCTCTGTCTCAACCATCCCTGCGTCAACACGAACACACGGAGCAGCAGAACTGGGATAAACTCACACATTGCAAATAATATCTGAGAGGCTGTTGCTGTAGAGACGCATATGGAAAGAAAGGAGAGGATATTGAAGGAAAAAGAGCAGAGATGGTCACCAATCTGCCTAACTGAAAGATGTAATTAGTTAGAGAGGGCAGAGGCCAGGATAGGCAGCACACTGTGAACTGCCTTGCACAGCACATCCTCACTATCTGTGGGGTATGTATATTCGTAATCTGCCTTTATCCTTCTATGCCTCTGAATGTGCTGTGGGCACTTTGACTTTAATGAGGATTGGACTCCACATAACTACAAAAAAAAAAGTCCTTGAAAATGGAGCATATGTGTAGCATTTTACATCAAGAATGAAAACATTGAGTAAGTCTGGTTGATTTCAACAGGAACTTTCACAAACACAGGTTCACAAATAGTGTGAATTATAGATTATAGATTCTTTTAGAGATAAATTCAATATAGAATAATATAAATATATATAAAATATAAAATATATAGCACTATGTACATCTGTTCCCAGATACACTATGATACAGGTGCAAATCTTACCAAAAGAGGAGCTCCTGCTTTGGGGAGAAGAGATGAACAAGCCTGTTGACTTGTTTCCAAGATGATCATATTCTCATCCTCCACCATGGAGGATTTCAAATGCCAGTTTATACATTTATAAGAGGATGTGAGAATGTAGTCAAATATTCTGTTACTGCCATTGTAAATGGGGTCTGTGTGCGGGGCAGCCAATTTATATGTAAATGAAGAATATAGAGAGTAAGAAATAGAGAGATTACAGAGGTTTGTGCAGGGATGGAACAGTACCCTGACACCTTAACATAACTGCCTCTCCCACCTGGCTGATTGCAGTGGGTCATCCAGCCTCTGCCCAATAACCTAATAACCCAATAACCCAATAACCCTCAGCATGTCATCATGTCCATGGAAATCCCTTAGCCAATGCATGTCATGGCACAGTCCATGGAAATCCCTCACTAAATATGTCATGGCATAGCCCATGACTGTAGGTCTCATTCTACAGGAGTCACAGGACCATGGGATAGCTCAGACTGGGAGTGACCTCAAGAGGCCACTGGTTTGGCCTTCTGCTTACAGCAGATCAACTCTGTGACCTGTGATCCTCCAGCTGGGTCTGGAGAACCTCCAAAGACTGCATAATCTGCACATCTGTCCTCTAGGAAAGATTTTTCTCCTTATAGCCAGGCTGAAACTCTGCTGTTTCAGCTTCTCTTTGTTTCTCACCCTCCCTCCTTGCATGGCTGTAAAATGTCCATCTCCATTCCCTCAAGGAGCTCTCCAAAGGCATTGGGGGCTGCTATTAGGTGCCCCCAAAGCTGTTGCTGCTCCAGGCTTAACAAGCCCAGGCTCCCCAACACCCTGGGACCCTCACCTAGAGTCATTAATTCATCAATGTCCTTTTTCCATAGAGGGGAACACTAAACTGGGTGCAGTAATCAGGTGTGGTCTAATGAGTGCTGAGGAGGTGGAAATAGTGACTGCCCTTGGTCTCTCTTTCTGTCCCTGTTTGTACAGCCCAGACCACTGTTGGCCATTGTTGTTACAGGGGTTTGCAGCTCACCATGGCCCTATCACTGCCCACCAGGACCTACAGGGACTTTCCCACAGACCTGCTCCTTGGGCAGCTTCGAGTCTTTGATCCACAGAAAGGACTTCACATTTGCCATTGCTCAATTTCTTGTTGTCCTAATCAGCCCATTCCTCCAGGTCCCTTGGAGTGGGTGTGGTGGCTCAATTTGAAATCGTTGCACACCGGGTGCAAAAGATCTCTGTTCCCTCCTCTCACTCACTGGTAGAGATTCTAAACAGATCTTTAGGACGGGTCCCCGTGCTGATTGCTTTGGCATTTCCCTTGTTGCCAAACTCTGGGTGAAGATGGGTTATTACTCAATCACCCTCTAAACCCAAAAATCTATCAAGGCTACAAACCACCTGACTTTTCCCCATTCCTACTGTAGCTTCCCATCTTGAATACAAGAATATGATGGAAAAAACCTTGAATGCTTTGCTAAATTCAATGAAAATAACACCTGCTGCTCTGCCATTGATTTGCAACACATTCATAGGTGGAAATCAGCCTGGCCAGGCATGACTGACTCTTGTTAAATCCATGCTAACTGCTACCAGTCACTTTCTTCTCCCCAGAAATGTGCTCTGAGAAGACTCACTGCATGACATTTCCAGGGACCAAAGAGAATCTGACTGGCTTGTACTTCCCTGGCTGTCCTCTGGTCTTTTCTGAAGGGGCTGTTTTGAAGAAGTTTCAGAACAGAGGAGAAGACCTTGTTTAGGCCTCTAAATGTACATCTAGTTAAAAAAAAACATTTTCCAGCTTATCTTTATTCGTCAGCATACCCAGAGAAGTCTCATACTCATTTTAACAGTGCTGGAGAGTTTGCTCAGTTTTGATCACAATTTTATGATATCACAATGAATTCCAGTTTACGTGAAGAAAGCATTTTATCTTCCAGCTCCATCAGGTGTTGTGAGAGAAGATGAGGTGTTTGGTACACGACTGTGTAAAGTTCCCTTTATAAAATCTGTTAATCTGGGAAATTATAGCAAAAATCTATTTGTCTGTTTGATACAAGCTCATATTTTTAGAGATGATAAGGCTGTTCTTAAGAAGCTGTCAGCTTCAGCTTTTTAACATCTTCTTTTCGGGTAGATTTATTATAGTCCTTTAATCACAGACAGAGAACATCAAAAGGTTTACAGAAGTTCATTACTCTCCATGCCCAAACTGCAAGGCATCTGAGACTAATTTACAACTTCACACTGAAAAAATAAAATGCAAATGTCAAGTGCATACACAGCTAGAAAGAAAATAAAAACCCAGTAAAATCATGCAATTTATTTTCGGACAAATTATCTTGGAATTCCTGGAGAGCATACTGAAATACATGTGACTCCATGCACAAGCTCTCAGAAATCCAAATGAAAGAACCTTCATTGGCCTTACAGGACTGGTCAGGATGTTATAAACACTGTAAACAGTGTTATAAACACTGCAATACCATCCCTTTTACACATCAATCAGTCATAAAAGGGAACATCTCTATACATCCTGTGGAAGCTAAAGAGAGAGAAGGTCTTCCCTATACCTCAGCATTCAGACTTGAACAGCAGCCAGCAGCTGCAAGTAAATACTTTATTTACTGTTAGATGCAAAATACATGTTGCTCAATTGAGACCCACTGATGGGTGAGGAAAAAAGATTGAAATTAGGGTGGCTAAACTGAAAAAAAGTGCTATACTTGTGGCACCATAAAAATTAGTAGTAGTAGCAGTAGCAGTTAACTTATCTGAAGCTACTAATAAGTTATTAGCGTCCTGAAAAAAAAGATAGAGGTTGATACTACAGTGTATTTCTTGCAATAATTTTTAGTATTTATTAGTTCCAGTCTGCAAACTGCTGGGAAAAAAATCCTATTAATTTCATCTTTTTGCTCCCATCTAACTGAACATAGATTCAGATAGTAGATTTTACATCATATTTAAATTTTTGCAGGTAAGATACGAGTAATAAAATAAAGCTATACATACATCTTTGCCAAACAGCAACAAGGGTTTGTACCCAAAAGTCTGTGTGATTAATTTAAGAAGCAGATTTTCAGAAAAGATCAAATACTGCTTCTAGTCACTCCATAAGCTATACTATGGCTCCACTATGCTGCTACTTAGTCGTGTTTCCCTCTACTATATCTCATACTTTTATACGTATTACTTGTCAGTGAAAAGCTTAAAAATTAGTTTGCAATAATTTTACTCTTTTTAGATGAATAAGTTTTTTTGGATTAAAATTGAAAAAGTGTTATGACTATCCAATCAGTTTTCTCCTATGCTGAGGGAACAAAAGAAAGGCTCATGTAAAATGGAAAAAAAAAATCTACCGAAGAGCTAATTTGTCCTATAAAAATGAACCAAGCTCTCCCTACTGTTACTATTTTGTCTTGTTCAGAAAGCTGTTATTTTCTGAAATAATATTCATTTGTGAGACAGGAGGAAATTTCTTCTGTTTGCTTTCATCCTCAAAATGCTGGCTGCCTAGTCTGAGCCATATAGCTATTTCCTAAAGGAGGCTTTGCTTGAAACCTCAGAATGGTTTGTCATTTAGACAGGCATCTCTCTTTTCTCTGATGGAAGCCCTGGTCAGCTCAGTTGAACTTCACGCTTAGCTTTTAGACACCTTGAATTGCCTTTGTGAGGATGTGAGAAATTCTTCTTAAACACTGGAAGCTTAATTTATAAGAAGTGCAAAGTGTCATTGATAAAATGCTAAAATGACACAGTAACAAATATAATCTGTGGCTGAGATCTTACAGATGCTTCTGAAGGTGGATAACCTAATCCCTGGGAGCAGTTCTACACATTCCAGGAGAACTGACTCCATGAGCAGAGGTATGAGTGGAAGTGTGTACTGGTGTATTTGAGGTACGTGTAGTCAGCAGCAGGAATTTTTTTATCACTTTTCTTTAACATCAGAGAGACCTTGGTATGACAAAATGGTTTAAAGATATAAAACTTAATTTTATAGTATGAAGACCAGGCAATCCAAGTTGGAAAAGAAAAGGTGAACATAAGTTCAGGTTTTATACAAGATATTCTCATCCAGTTAACCAAATGGCAAAGAGTATGTCACCATGTGATTAATAGCTAAATATAATATGCTGCTGCATAAAAAAACACTGTAAATATAGCTATCTTCACAGCAGGGGAAGCCTGAGCACATAGAACAGCAGGCTAGCTGACAGCCAGAGAGATTACAGTATTTCATTTTCAGGCACAAGACTCAGTCAGAGTGGCTGTGGTCAGCAAGAAACTGTTTCTAATATGTTTGGCTGGACCTTGAAGTTAATCTATTGACTGCTGCCAGATTTACCGGGCAGGCTTTAATGGTCCATTGATTTTAATGGACTCTTAATCAACATGGCAAATAATAACTCACAGGGCCACCAGGAACAGAGAAACAGGACAGCATAGGCAGCGCTGATTGGAGAGGGGTATCTCAGTTATATATACAATATTACTATTCTCTTTCCATATCCTCTGAACATACAGCAAGCATCAAACCAAAATACCATATAGTTGCCTGCAGTGGCAATGTTCAGGCCCCCTGCCCACATCAGAAATAAAACTCTCTTCATGGATTTAGGTGGCCAGAAAATTACATGCTAAAAAATGGAATTACATACCACTGTCTTAAAAATACAGAAGTATATCACAGAAGAAAGCAAATGCAAGCTTGTCTGCTCAGACTCCTCTGTTTTTCATCCACACAGGAGGAATAAAGCTGGCTAACTCCTCCAAAGTTAAGCACATCATTTACACCAATCTCCAGGCTTTGTCCTGAGCTATTTCCTTCCTCAGAAGAAATCACACTGCCTATCTTCAATACCTCACCTCTGGGTAAATATACTTTTTCCTGAGGGCTGGTTAGGTAAGATCCCCAGATGCTTGAGCCCCTTTGACTTTTGAGTCATAGAGTCTTTTACATTGGAAATCACCTTGAAGATCCTTTAGGTCCAACCTTTACCTCACCACTGCCCAGTTCACCACTAAACCATATCCCCAAGTGCCACATGTACATATATTTTAAACACGACTGGAGAGGAATTAGAGAACTTGGGCATGTGGATCTAGTGCACTGTATCTCCACAGTAAACTCTGACAGCAAGGAAATAAAGGTAAATCCTGGCATGTGGCTAATTTAAACTCCTCATCACGTTCACTACTGTGAACGTTGGTGTAACAGATGTTATTCCTGTAGAAGAAGATCAACTTTGTAGTGTTAGAACATTGTCCAGGGGGGCAATATAGTATAATTGCAAATGACAAATAGTTGCAGCATTGCAAAAGCCATATGTACTTTGTTTCTTATATGCATATTGGTTTTCATGTTCTAGAAAGATAAATTTAGCCTGGCACATATCCAGGTTATAATACACCTAGGAGAAGTGGGGAATGTAGAAATGATCATACAAGACATGACTGGGAAAATTTCACTTGTTTAAAACAGGAAAGTAAAGACTGAGAAGAGAAACAGCTTTGATTTATATGTAACATCAGGGGGTAGTTGTCTACCAAGAAAGAAGCTGCAGGGCAGTTCTAGCAGAAGAATAAATGAGTACAGCCATGAATAGATTTCAGAAAAAAAACGGAACTGTTTGCACTAAGAATTATGTCCTAGCAACAGTTTTTCAACGAGAACAACGTGAGCAAAAACCAAAGCTACTTTTAAGATGCAATTCAGTATTTTAAGAAAGGGATTATATAATGTGTTGACATGTGACATCAAGGGATGGAGCCTGATAAATCTGAAAGTTCCTTCCCATCCTGCATTTCCTGTAGCCAGCATGCTGTGATGCTGGTTTGACAGTGCAAAAAGGTTACGGGTGCTTTTCATAATCCTTCTTAGACAGAGCCAGGTTACACGATGCAAAGAACAGGGACAATGAGTCCTCCAGGAGCAAGATGTCCTTGGGAAAGCTGGAGAAACTGCTAAGTTATTTTTTTCTGTTAAAGACAGGTCTTCCAAGTATCCATGTTGTTTTGAACGTTGATACATAATGATATTAAATCCAGTAGTTATAAATTGCAGTGAGTAGTGTTCAGCTGGAGATAGAAGCAAACATGGTAATATTGAGAAGCTGGTGAAACAAAACACTTAGGCCAAGGAAGCCATTTTTTAAGATGCCAATGGACAAAACAAAAAAGTTGAACATGTGGGGTCATAAAACTTCTCAATATCCTTAGCTCAGTTTGCAAAACCCCAAGCTTCACATTTGAAAGCTTGTGGGAACAAGCTGTCCCTTAGATTCTAGCTCCCTTGGATTGCTACTGTTGGATGGGCAGAAAGAAGAGGCAAAAATGCTGCTGTTAAAGTTTATTGGCCCTTCATTTTTTAATGGTGACCAGTACTCAAAAACCTGTACAAAGTTTGAGAAGATTCTGAAAACAGGGAAAATGATCTCAAAACTAAGAGGAATCCTGTTTTCTGTGAAAGGCTTTACACTTTCCTATGTGATATTCTTTTTCCATAGGAATTCCAAAGAAGTCTGTAAGCACAGAACCACTGAATGAATTGAATGAATGACAAGTAAGGATAAAATGTTGCAAATAGATGGTAGCTCCACAGACAGACAGACAGGCAGGCAGACAGACAGACAGATAGAAATATACTCAGGTCAGTGTTTCCCGTGGCCAGGGTGTGGCAGACCCCCAAGCCACCTGCTGTCATCTGGGAGCAGAATTTGACAAGACACATCTGACAGCAAATCAAATAAACAGCCCTTGGGTCTTTTACAGCCGAATCAAGCTCTGACACTTTCGAAGCTCTCAGTTTACAAAACAAACTTGTGCAAGTGCTTAATTCATCAAAACCCCCAGTGGGTTATGGCAGCAGGTTTGCAATCCTAAGGGGCCCTGGAGCAGACCCTTCGGCAGCTCTGCATCCAGGCACTCACTATCCAGCAGTCCGTCTTCTGTGGCATCTAAGTGGAAGTGACAGCCTGTCATCACCTAGAGGACAGTCAGCCACCCTCCCAGTCACAGAGAAAATGAGGAACATCCTTCTTGAACATGAGGGCTTCAGAAATGCAAAAGCCCTTGAGACTCAGGGTGTTATTTATAAGACTCCAGTGAATGAGAGGCCCAGAGGTTTCAGCTGGGAATTGGGGATGAGAGGAGCACTCTGCTCCTCTACAAACAGCAGCTGCTAGCCTTAGAGAGGCCCAAGGGCTGGGCTCAGCACAGGGCTGAGCACCTTCCAAGCTGTTTCAAACCACAGTTAGAGTGACCAGCTGGTGCAGCCAGGGGAAATCCCTATGCTTTCTGCAGGCCAGATGTAAGCTATTTGGTTGGATCCTGCACTTAGTACTTTGCCTAGTTCCTTCCAGGTATTCTAGTCCCTTTGCAACTGCACCGTGGGGCCAATCTGGGTTGATGAGGCAGCCTGGGGGCTTACAAGAGAGTCTCAGGGTTATAAAAGTCAATGACAAAGACGATTTTCACAGAGCCACAGGTTCAGCACATATAAAATTTCAGGATACTCTTCTTCAGAGAGCAGAGTGTAAACATATATTTGTACATACATAGACTCTGCTGTCTAAAGGATGTGTCCAGAAGCCCTGTGTTTGCTGCCCAAAGGAACTGTCCTGGCTGTGTTTTGAGAGTCAGGAGGAGTTGAGTGCTTTTTCTGACCAGCAAGGGGACAGACAGATTGGACAGACAGATCCTGATATTGTCATGGCAATACTCATTTCAGTCTCAATGCTCCTGGAAAATTCCCACAGCTTCCTGATAAAAAACTACTATGTGGGTAAAATAAATACCTTTTATTAGACAGATCAATATAGCTTTTCCAAGTCTGAATAGCTCATTTAATAAAAAGGATGCAACCTCTATCCTCAAGTCTTACGATACTTTCAATGGGCGTTATAAACGTTTAATGCAGTAGACAGATTGAATCTGAAGGATCTTTAACCTTGGACAGCTTGGAGTATGGACTTACCCACAGCTATTTCTCCACTCTACAGTGGTCTTAGAAAATTGAATAAAGCTTCAAAAAAGTTTATTTGGTCTTCACGAGGTAGTAAAGTATGTAGAGGATATTGTAACAGTATAAATAATGAAAACTGTGACCAGGTATAAAGGATGACAGACACAAATAACAATGTATTGTGGAGCATCAGTTAAATTATGTATGAATTGTATATGATGGGTCCACCCCAACAGGAGAAATAGCAGTGGTTCAAATATCACCAGTAACATCACTCCCTAGAATAGTAACACAATCTTAGGAAGGTTCAATTTTCATTTTAAATTCAACACAAGATACATCCTTCAGCAATCCCTGTATTTATCCAGGGTCTAGTCCCCACTGATAAGAAACCCAG
The DNA here is from genome assembly GCA_013397245.1 of Thryothorus ludovicianus. Lineage (NCBI taxonomy): Eukaryota > Metazoa > Chordata > Aves > Passeriformes > Certhiidae > Thryothorus > Thryothorus ludovicianus. The sequence continues at coordinate 14,230 of VZTB01003870.1, forward strand.
ATAATTTTTTTCTGAAAAGTGAAAGATCTCTTAGGAAACATGAGAGACATAGCTGAAGCTCTGATTCTTGTCTGCAATTCCACATATTAATCCCGAAGAACAGCTCTGATCAGGTATTGCATTCATTTGGGGTCTCTAGATTTTGAGTCCTGGAAGAGACTAGATTTTCCAGTTTGTTTACTAATCTTTGGTGTCATTGTTTTTGATGACTGTCCATGTTCCACAGTAGTTTGTTTTCCTTTTGCAACTTTTGTACATGAGGAAGAAAAAAACATCTTGTAAATAGCAGTAAACTTCAAAGCCATAATTGGCAGAAGGAGAAGACCAATGGCTTTTTAACATTTTTTTAGAGGTTTGAATTTCAAATTGAGAGCATCACTTCAAACTAATGAGACAAAGTAAGAGGTGGAAAACATGCAAATGCACTAGGAGAAAGTTAGGTTGGCACTGTTGACAATTAACAAACCATTATTAATTCCCCTGATACTCATTGTAATAATGATAATTATGATTTACTAATTTTGTTTCATTGTGGAGGCTGTTAACATTTGATTTCCTAGGCTCTTCTTTGCAATTTCCATTAATTACTATCCACCTTCTCTCTAGTTTTTCTATTGAAACTAAAAATAAATTAACAGTCTTTAAATTCTGCTGCAGAACTCTTTTTCAATTGACTTTCAAACTAATTGGAATTGAAGAATTTCTGCTGCCTGTCTGCCCCATCATCACACCTCTCAAAATTTGAGTTTTCTTGAAAGAAACTTATTCTTCCTTTTCCTTCCTTGATTTGCAGACATGCTTTTACCTTTTGCTGACTCCAGGAACGGACTTATTTTCCTGCCCAGATGCTTACCTTTGTACATGGCTCCACTCAGTCCCATATTTTCTTGAGTCCAGCCTGTAAGCTCTTGACTCCTTTCCTGGCCCTTTCTGCTGAGGGTCATTTGCTGCCACTTCATCCATGCCCATCTGCTCAGTCCCCCAGATCCTTGCACAAGTAGCCTTCCTCATTACGTCCTCCTAATAAAATCAATGAAGACCACTCAGTTGGAGATCTACACCATCATCCCAAATTATGGGTAATCTACGTAATGCAGAAGTAGGAAGAATAAGTTTGACATTATCAATTTGATACAATAGATAAAACAGATCATAGATAAAATAGATAAATAGTTTTCTTTCTAAAATCTAGCAATGGCTACCTCTTATGAAGATCATACCCATCCCAACCTACACTTATTCTGGACAATTAATACCATGCGTGAATGTCCAGATTTTTTTCTGTTACCGGAAAATTCCCCTCAGAGTCCTCATACTGCTAATACTGATAGAGCCTGGGAAAGCTTGAGTGATCCCTGTTATAGTGACTCCAGGCTTTCAAAGTTTGTTGAGTCCATTTTAGGGAAATTTTAAACTGTAGTTTAAAATTAAAATCTACATCTTCCAGAAGCTGAATAAAATCTATGATTCATAATAATATCTCACTAGATCTATAATTTTTGCTTTCTCTTCCTCCAGCAAGTACTGGATTAAGTTGTCTCAGTCTTCTGGTTGTTGCCTGACTGGCCCAAAGGCTTCACTGCAGCTCAACTCCCCATGAACCTTGGCAGTTATAATGAAGCACCCAGTGCCCTCCTGACCACTGGGAGACAAAGGCAAATTATTCTGTGAAATCCCTTTTGGAAGGATGACTTGACCTGGTTGTTTCCCACCCGTGCAGCTGTGGTTCATGAGCCTGTGCAGAGTGGTGAGCTGGCAGGGCAGGCACTGGCTGAGATGCAAACTGCTTTGTGAGACACAAGGGCTCGAGTTTGCAGAGCAGAAGAGACCAGAGCTGTGGGCCAAGTACCACGTTCCCCTTTGGCCCCACCACTGGGCAGTCAAACTGAGCAGCCTGGGAAGTGCCAGAGGGCTCTCTAGGGCCAATGTGCCAACAAAGCTCCTTTGCAGAGCTCCTGTGCATTGATTTGTCACTTGATCAGGTTTTCCTTGTTCTTTACTGGCAGATCAGCTGTCCATGTCTTCAGTGTCCTTCCACAAAAAGGCCCAAGGACTAAACCTGTGATAATGCAAGCACATAAACATATTTGCATACCTCATGGTGACTTTAGCAGAAAACAAGTTTTTCCAGGCCTTGTGTAGATGAAAAGAGCAATTATTGATGCAGCGCTACTGCGACAGTGTTTGCAGAAGCTTTCCCCTCCCACTGCTACTTCATCATTGGAAACAAATCCACGAATCACAGTTTGTACCTACTTGCAATCAAAGTCCTTTTCATCTGTTCATACCTAAAGCAAAAAACGAATAATTAAAAAAAAAAAAAAGCTTTTTGCCGGCATCTTATCTCTGAGGCTTCATGTTTCTTTCTTCACCATGTCCCTAAAGTGCTTGGGGATGCAGGAGCATTCTGCAAAGGCTGGGAAATTCTGAGGGGCATTGCCTTAGCCTGCCTAACAATAGGTACACAGTGAGAGGTAAGTATGCAGCAGAGGGAGGCAGGAATATGAAACACATTTCTGGATGTCTATTTGGCTGTTCTAACCACCCAAACCATGTTCCCAAAATGTAGGTGCAGAGCTGGACTGTTGGGAAGGGACTCAGCAGCTGGAATAGCTGAGGATAAGGTGGAGCCCAACAAAATTGTAACGAGTATCATGGAAATGAAGATCTAATATAAACAAGGACTTTCCTTCCCTCAGTGCCTTCTAGACTTTTCTTCACATAAGTCCAGGAAATTTGTACTTGTAGAGGAAACTCATCAGGACTGATGGTAACTTCTCACCCTTAAAAAGGGTGACTTAATCAGAACAAACATCACCTTTTTTTTGAGGAAAAAACATCACATTTCAGCCCACTGAGACAACCAAGGTGCTGACTTTGCCTTCAAAGTTTAGAAAAACAAATATGTCAGATGCCCATATTCCAGAACTCCTGGTTCACTACTCAGAGAAACATTTGGATGCTGAGATGTTGCTGAAGCAGTTGGTGCTGGGAGGCAGGCTGACCTTTTGCAAAATAATGAAAAGTAACTGAGAGATGTTCCTGTTAAATTGTCCCATGCATACCCAGAAGGAATTGAAAGAATAGGCCAGGTGGATAATTGTTAGAGAGGACTTATGGCAAGGAGGGGATCTCAGGTTTGTTAGAAGGAGACAAACAACAATTATTCATCAAACATTAAGAACTTTGGGGAACAGGAGAGGAACAGCTATGTTGTGTTATTTGGAGAAATTCAGAAAATAAGTGGGAAAAGGGAGGTGAAATATTAATATAAGATGGATGTGCAAAAAGGGCTTTCTCTTGTGGGAATGGGAGTGAAGAAAATTAATTATGTACCAGATGGATATGGTTAACCAAATCCCATGAGGAGAAAGGTTTTAATTTCCTTCATTTGCTTCTCTTCACCTTTATCACCACTAAGGAGGGGATGGGACCAAAACAAATTCACAGAATCATTCACCAACAGCCCAGGGGAAGTCAAATCCTGTGCAAAGGTTTCACTGGCAGAAGGACAAGTATATGCTGCATCCAATGGCAGCCCGTTTTCTGGACATCCTGCATATCAATTCTCCTGCCTGATATTTTATGTTGCAAATATGGCAATAGGATAGGTGCAATATGATATCAATGTGCCCCAAATAGCAGCAAGACAATGTCTGAAAGCAATTCAAGGCTGCTGTATATGACCCAGTCAGTGCATTTAAGATTATTTGAAATAGTCTAGTTTGGCTCCCACAGATATGAATAAGGGTTTGTCTATTTAAATTCCCAGGAAAGCTCATATGAATTTACTCCTGAATAGTATGCATGCAGGATTACAGCTTCCTTTGATGATACAATTTAGTTCACTCTCAAAGGAGCAGTGGATCAAAAATTCTCATTAAGGATAGGTTGTCTGTTTAAGATTAACACGGATCTTCATTTCCTGTTTCTGTGGAGCAGTGGCACCCAGGGGTGACTGGGCAGCCGGTGGCATGTCTCATACCCTGGTTTGTGTTTCTTGTGGTCTCTGGGTGAAAGGACAGATCTTGGGTTTGGATGACTTTGCTGGCATACAGTACTTCTTCTAGAGCAGCTTGAATTGCACAAAGAACAGGTTTTGGGGAAACTCAGATTTATTATCTGGTGGTCACACATCCAGGGCTTGCTTTGATATGAGCAAGGAAAGGATGTCCCCACAACTCAGGCATCTGGAAGCAGAAGTGTGTCCCCTGGTTAGACATTTAGTGCTGAACAGCTGCTGTGGGACTGTTCTACCTGTCCCTGCACAGGCTGAAAAGTCCCAAGCACAGGACAAATGTGGAATCCTTGTGAAAGGTGATGATTTCTCACATTTTTGAAGTTATTAGTCTAAACATAACTGTTTAGCTGCCTGTACAACGGAGGCATTGATCTTTGTTGGAGTATTAATTAATTCATACTGTATTAAATTTAGAACTTATTTATTTAATTTTTGTAAGTAGGTGTTTTATCTGCAGAAAATTATGACAGGCACGGAATCGATCTGACCTTTACCAGTGGGAATATGTTCCTGCAGCTGTTCACAGTGGGAGGAGTTCTTGCAATGTCATTGATTTTACTCTCTCTGTAACAACACCCTGCTTTCTCTCTTAGACCAAACACCTGCCCCACTAATGTGGAATCACTCATGTCTCAGCTGCTTCATTAATCACACTGATGTTTGGGTATTTTGCATTTCTAATCAAACCCCTACCTGCCATATCAATATCCAATTGATTGATTATGTTTACAGACCTAGTGAATGCTTTGCAAGAATACTGATAAACTTTTCACTTAAAAAGCAAGACTACACCATCCGTATTTAATGAAAAGATAACATCCAGATTCTTGGTATTAGAAATAAACAGAACGTCAACCACTTAATTTCACTGAGTTATCTCTGTGATGAGTCTCATAATTTCTGTTTGACTTAGGCAAACTTCAGGATGACATTTGGACACATGGGGATATGCAGAACAAAACATTTTCTTTTGTATCTTCCTTCAACAGTTTATAACCTCCCCAAAATATATTTACACCTAATTTTTCATGTAAATTTGTCTAGCCTTGCTTTGAATCATTATTTCTTGTTATTGTCCATAATTATAAAGTGAATTAAAGAACACTTCTATTCCCAGTTAATATTCCTTTTGAGGTCACCTTGAACTTTTTTTCCTGAACTAAAGTGATGGTGCTCTTTACATCTCTCATGGAATTGTATTTCCTCTAGTCTCCACAAATTTTTAGGGTATTTTTGCACTCCCAGCAGCATTTCATTGTTCTTTTAATATAAGTATGCCACAACTTAACATTATCCTAGACCTATTCTAGCCAATTTTGTACATAAAGGTAGAAGCCATCATTACACCCTTAATCATTACTCCCCTCTTTACACTGTCAGGAACGTTTTCAACACTTTCTATCACAAAATGCTGAGCAATTTGTGCATCCTGACTGCCCTGAATGCTTTCTAGAATTGCTTTCCAGAACCTTCAACCCCCATCTGGGTGCCAAAAACCAATTCTCTTTTGACCAAAGAAAATACTGCAGGCTGTACTCAGGCACACAAGACAAATGCTCCCTGCATGCATATTAGATCTTCCAGGTAAATATAAATTTAGCCATGTCAGTTCACAGCCAGTACAAATGGACAGATACGAGCTTTGCAATGACTATGACTTTTTTGTTCATATGAAGATAACTCTTCTTGATTTCAAAAAAGCCTAAAAACTTGTATGGACTCTACCATCTAGAAACCTGATTCCCTTGCAAGATCTTCTTTATTTATACAGGAAATACGCCTGGTTACATTCAGATCTTCAAACTGGTGTCTGAAGAAGAAAGAGAAGTCACTGTGCATAAAAAAAAGCTCTTATGTGAAATAGTCTTCAACTTTCCCCATCCTTGGTATGGAGGGAACCCAGGTCCCTGTGTTATTGGCTAGCCATCTTCCAGACCTTCAGATAAACTTATTCTGTGCTTTGTAAAGGAATGAGAAATTTGCTAATCCAATATCTAATGTTTGAGTTGAGCAGTTGCTTGTACAGGGAGAGAACTGAGGTCTAGTCCCTGCTCTGAGGGAAATACACACATTAGACTGGAAGGGATTTGTTAGTCATAAACTGCTTCTTAGTTCAGGAACAGAAGTCCTAAAAAGTAAAAGGTTTACCCCAAACTAATCCCTGGACTGTGCTTAGATTAATTTATGACAACAAAATTTCTGCAGTATTCTCTCAATTTAAATGAGTAACAATCAAAATGTTTTGAAATGTAGCTTTATCCAGGGTGGAATTATTTACCATAAATACTTTTCATAAAGTTTTGATCAAATTTTCATAAGGTCTTATTGATTTTGGCAAACACATTTCATTGTCTGTCTACAGGACTCTGTCAAGTAAGTTATTTCATCAGCTATAGAACATTTTTTCTGGTAATAATTTGATTACACACTGTATCACTTTTCCCCACTGTAGTCCTACTTTTCCCAAGTGTTTTATCTCCAGCAGCAGCCTCAAAGACTTATTTGTCTGTGCTCTGGGTGGTAGTTAATTATGACCTCTGACGAGCATGCTGAATTACACCAATCAAGAAATATATTTACTGGGGCTTTCCATGGATGCAGCTATATTGGTGTACTGAATATATACCCTCAAAAAACCCCACAGGCTTCCTAGATGCTCTGTGCAAGTGATTAGACAAGATTAACATTTCATGGGAACTGTGTCAGCACGAATGTGAATGTGGTAAATTGAGCACAGTGATAATACTTTGTGGTGAACAAGTTTTCAATCAATGATTCAAAATTATAGAATGCTATCTTCCCTCAGCTAAAATTGCAGAGGCTGCAGATAAAATGTTGACTTTATTTTCCATATTTGACTGGAGATTATGTATTTTCCTGTACTGACAGCTCAGAATTCTCATTAAACATTAGTCCTATTCACATTACTTTCATAGCAAACACTGAGAAAAATATTTTAAAAGTATACTCCAAGTCAATTTTTGTATCTCCAGCCACATGTAAAGGACATAGCTTCCCACTTTGCCCATTGCTGCTGTTTTGGGTTGGTGACAGGGATGAACAGCAGAAGAGTGGCCGTGGTTATCAGGGGACAGCATGTCTGCCTGTGCCTGGTTGTGAAAAGGATGGTAGAATCATGTCCCTAGCTTTTCCCTCCAGAAACCAGTCATATCCACACCTCTTCCTTCAAATCCTGGTCTCAATGCCACCATGTTCCTAAACTTTCCTGACTTCTTGTGATCCTCTCTTCAAACTTCAATGCCCTTAGTGCTGTGAAGCACAGGACACCAGATGGATGAGGTTGCCTCATTCACAGGGAAGATGATGTGGGGGAAGTGATGAGGCCTCTGCAATCCTGCCCTGTGTCCAGGGGATTCCTGCCAAGCAGCAGAGGGAGAATATGGGCCATGGAAAACAGGGGCACTCAGAATAATTACTTTTGCCAAAAGAGAAAATAACAAACTTTGCCAAAACATTAGAGGTGCGTGGTTTTGGCAAAGTTTATTGAAATCCTGGTACTGAGCAGTGGCTTGCTGAAAACCTCTAGGGTATGGTGGGGATGTCCCCAACTTTTTCAATGATCTATTAAGTCCTCTCCTACATCACAGCAAAGGTTTAAAGTTTGCCATTTTGTTGTAAATAGGCACACCCTAAAATAAGGCAATGAGATTCTGTTAGCGACAACTACATGCACAAATATCTGAATCAGATGCACAGAACAACTAACAGCACTGTCTCTGTGCTTCCCACAGCACAGCAAACAGAATCAGCCAACAGTGGCAAGAATTTCCTCAGCTGACCTTCCCAATCTTGTGGGCTCCTTGAAGACTCATGGGAACTGAATGAGTGAGTGAGTGAATAAGTGAGTGAGTGAGTGAGTGAGTGAGTGAGTCAGTCAGTCAGTCAGTCAGTCACTCAGTCACTCAGTCACTCAGTCACTCAGTCAATTCTGGCTACTGCTGTAAGGTAAGGGTGGCCAGACAAACTTTTTTATCAGAAGACTCCAGCTATTCTTCATCTTAAGGTGCTCTTGTCTCCAGCTGGCACCCCATGAGGGAGTCCCAACAACATATTTGAGAAGGTTTAGATTCTTAGACAGCTGGAGGCCCAGTGCACACTGGAGGGAAACAAAGACAAAGTAATTGTTGCAGAAAGGTACACAGGAAGAGGCTGAAAGCTCAGGACAGAATGCACATGCTTAGTCGTGATGGAGACACACCGCAACGTGTGGTCCCCAATAGTAACTGGAGCAACACAGCAGGACCCTGTCTCAGGCTCACCTCTGGAGTGCTACACTTGTCTGTCCTGGAACTGTTCTTCTCCAATACCTTTTCCAGTGCTCTGCTGGAGGTGACAGAAGGCTTGCTCCTTAGTTTCCCAGATGACATCAAACTGGGAGACAGTGGTTATGCTCACCAGCAGAGCTGCCATTCAGGTGCAGAGGCCTTGTCTGGCTGGAGGAACAGGCTGACAGAGACCTCATGAAGTTTCATAAGGACAAATGTAAAATCCTGCACCTGGGATGGTGGGAACCTGTGCAACAAGATGGATGGTTTGGGTGGGCAGCAAATGGAACGTGGGCCAGCAGTAAGTCCTGACAGCAACAATGGCTGAATGAGCAGGAGCAGAGAGAGAGATCAGGGGGATTTTTCAGTTCCCTACTTGGCACTCATTACATAATATCTAGACATTGCTGTTTTGTCCCCTTCCACTACAAAGAGGATGCCCATAAACAAGAATGAACTCAGGGCAGATGCTGGGGCTGGAGCATGTGTCCTGTGAGGAGGTGTTGGAGAGCTCCTACAAGGGAAGTGGACTTGTTTAACCAGAACAAAAATGGCTTTAGGTGGCCTAACAGCTGCCCAAAGTACCTGTAGGAAAGTCACTGGGGATGCCTTCAAAGTGGGACTACGCAGAAAGAAAGACACAAAAGACATAAAAAGTTGAGATGTAAGAGTTTCAGCTTCGGCATAAGGAGACACCCTTTGTCCATGAGAACTATTGGTCAAAGGACAAAGAGGTTTTGCAGTCTCTGACTTTTGAGGCTTTCAAGACTGAACTGTATGAACCACTCAACAGCCTGGTCTGAATTCAGAGCTGACCTCCTTTGAGCAGGAGATTGGACCAGAGATATGTGAGGTCCCTCCCAACCTGGATTATTCTGTGATTTTATTAGCAAACTATCCCCTCTCCATCACTGGATAGCACTGCCCTACTCTTACTGGATATGGCCACCAGTGATGACAATTTAACTAATCAGTAAAAGTAGTCCCAAATAAATACAAAAGAAAAGAGGTGAAGCAAATGAGACTCCTGTGTAAAGACAATCTCTCATCCCTACATTGAACCTGTAGATATGAAAGGAGAGGTGCAACAAAAAGCCTGATATATGTATTTATTTATGGTAGTGTAATACCAATAACATCGCATATTAATGGTAAAAACTCTCAAGCAGGCTGGTCAAATACTGGAGCACTCTTCTCAGAGAAATTGTGGTCTTCACTCTTGAAGATACAACTTGGCTATATGTGTTCTGATCTAACTTTGAAGGTGCATCTCATTTCAAAGCTGGCCTTCTTGTGGACAGGATGTTAAGACCAAACGGCCCCCTGAAACCCTGTGCAGCATAAAACACAAGAGAAACCTCTCAGGAGAGCTGAGATCTAGGCAGGAGAGATGTTGCCAGGAGAGCACTGAGGAGACCCAGCTGAAGCCTGATAAGCATGGAAGGTTTCAGCAAGATCTCTGACTATCTCTTGCTCCTTTTCCATTGGTTCTGCTCCCCTCAAGAGAGCAGTGCTCACCTCGCCAAGAGAAGAGATGGGGAAGGGGGCTAAGAACATTAACAACTTTTTTGGTTACAGGTCCAGCATGTGAAGATCTTACTATGAGAAAATGAGGTCCTTAGTCATATCACATGGGGCAAAAATATGCAATTTTTTCCTTAACAACCACCCTTTCTGGAGACATTTGATATCATACAATACAATTTATTTTTTCTCTAGTGGCAAGGCATCAGCTGAAGACATGATTTCTATGACATATATCAGATACGAGACCCTCATCTACATCAGATATGGCTCAGCTTTTCTAGTTGATGTGGCTGAATGCAACCCACAGGAGTTCGACATTGCATCCATCTTCCATCTGCCTGCAAAAAGGCCCGATAACCTGGGATCTCCCTCCTTGCTTTTTCTGGAAATACCTTGCTCAAATGATTTTAGAGACCTGCCAGAGAGTGCAGCTGAAAAATGCTTGATGCTCATTTTGTGTGAATAGAGATGACTGAAATAATATCAAGTGTAGTGGAGGCTGCTGTTTCTGAAGTGAGCACTGAGGATAGTTAAGGTCATCTAAGGGAAGTGGTGGTGCTGGAGGATGAGGATGGAGGGGTTACACGTCCCCAGCTCCCCTTTTGCAAGCAGTGATTGTTGCCACTCACAGCTGCAGCATCTGCTCCAGGAAAGGCTGGAAGCACTTACAAAATCTTAAGGCCCTTTCACGATGAAACTTTATGGGAAATACGCCCTGGCGCTCCTCTCAGCCGGCTCCAGCTGGCACCAGGCAAAGCGAGGCACTGCTCTGCAGCTCTGGGTGCAGGTAAGGGAAACTGCTGTCCTCAGCCTCCCCTCACCCTCGGGTGTGTTTGTAACAGGCAGCTTCAGAAAGCGGGTTCATGACCCCAGTCTGGAGATTTGCTGTGCCTTCACTAATGTCACAAAGGCTTCTGATACAGCCATAAAGCATAAATAAAACCCATAAATAAACAATCTGTGACAGAAAGGAAGCATTTTAACTGATGTGTGGGGTTCTAGTATTTTGTTTCTTAAGATTATTAAGCCTTTCAGTATTGACTATAGTTCTGCTTTTCATCCTGCCTGGCAGGAATATTTACAAAACCTGAAAAATACCTAGCTTTCATTTTTTGAATCTAGCCGTAAGTTCAGATAAAACATTCCTACTACAGGATGCCATGCTCTGTGTCATGGCAGAGGATTGCTATGAAAGAGTAAAGTGAAACATAACTTCTGGTAATGCAAGGCATTGGACTCAGGAGTTGACAGAACTGCTACTACAAATAAATTAAGCTTTTGGCACATGACAAGAGTATGGGTTCTTGTCTCTAAGGCTCAGGATGTTTCTGTTGGGGCAGACTCCATTTCTCTGTGATGCTTGTACTGCAATGTGCTGATTATAGTGACCTTCTTCGGGATTTATTACAGCTCTGGATGGCACAAGGAAAGCTAAATAATAATGATGGATTCATGCCCCCAGGGAGCATCCAGTGTAAGAAGAGCACTCTAAAAGAGATGGCAAGGCACAAAAGATGTAGGAAGAAGAACAAGATATCCAGAGAAGATGCTTCCATCCAGCTTTATGCTTGCTATCTCTGCCCCTTGTTGCTGTCAGAATCAGGGACAACAGCTCTGATGATGAGTTGGTAGAAGCTGAAGTGGTGTAGCCCTAAGCCAGAGGTCTGAGCTCCTGCTGCTAGGACACATGGCAACATGCAGACGTGTCAGTGCTCCTGGTGGAGATGCAGGCATTGTCACAGATGGACGAGTGTCTGTTGCTGGTGTGACAGATGAGCAATGGATCTAATTATATAACTGGAAGAGGAGAGCCATCTTGCACTCTTCTGTGATCTAGGGAAGTCATTGCAAAGCTGCTGTGTAGTACAAGGAATAGTGTGACATTAGCTGCTCTACAGCACTGCAATACATCACACGTGTACCCATTTCATGGCCACCCTAATATATGTCACTGCCTTTGCTTGCCAGTCCATCACTTGAAAAAGGGACTGGAGGTGTAAAAAGCCTCAGTCACACAACTTCACTAAGAGTGTAAGTTTCACACAACTCATGCAGAGAGCAGTGAACTGTAGTAAGGGCTCATATTCACTTTCCATTTACTGCTCAGCTGCTATTCATAAAAGAGCATGGAAAAACCATTCCAGCTGACTGCATGTCCTAATGCATTTATGTTTCGGTAATCATTCTGTTTTATCTTGATTATAACCAGAACACATAGAGCAGTGAGAGAGGGAGAAAGGCAGAGGTATAGCTGTACAATAGTTACCTATATTATATATACCGAAGCACATGGAAAATTATGTGATTGGTGACAGTACAAATTTGGTGGTCTTCTACAATGGGATTACAGCATTGAGGGATGAGGGAAGAGCAATAGTCATAATCTAGTGCTAGGTATTTGACAATGTCCTGCACAATATTCTTGTCTCTAATCTGCAGAGACATGGATTTGACAGATGGGCCAGTTGGTGGATAGGAATTAACTGGACACTGAAATAGCTGCAGTCAACAACTTGATGTCCAAGTGTTGAGCAGCGTGAATGGCACTCCTCAGGGGTTGGTGTTGTGACTGGTGCTGTTTGACAACTTTGTCAGACACAGGGACAGTGGCACTGAGTGCACCCTCAGCAAGTTTGCCCGTGACACCAGGCTGTGTAGTCTGATTGACATGCTGGAGGGAGGGGATGCCATCCAGAGAGACCTTGACAGGCTTGAGAGGTGGCAATTCACAAAACACAATATACAGTGGAGTGATGGATATGCAGAAGTATGCACTCTCCTTGTTTTCACTGTGTATGAGAAAGCTGTTAATGAAATTGAATTATCCAATACAGTCGGCTAACTATGTTACCCTTGGGCTGCAGAGGTGTTTGAGGTTTTGCAAACCTACAGGTTTTTTTTATTTTATAAAAAATGGCTATATGGAACAGGTAGAAAAACAGATTATATTTGCAATCCTCATAAAAAGTGTTTTAAAGGAACTGTCTGAAGACATTAAAAGAGAGAATTTTTACTGATGCCTTCTCTAGCTTAACTAACAGACTTCCTGCAGCTTCAGTAGTGGATCTACATACTCTAGGACATTGTTATTTAGTGCTTTATAACCTTCTAAGTTTATATTTCCACCTGAATTCCCCAAATACAACCCTGCCATTTGGTGCTGGGTGTAAACAGACCATACAAGAGGTATTTGAATGAGCAGTTGTGTAAAGAATCGGATGTGGCTGCGCAGGTGAAAAGCAGTGTCCAGTATGGAGGGGTGCCCTGGGTGCTGGGAATGTGTCTGGCACTCCTAGCTGTGGTAGGCATTGCAGGGTTACACAGGGTTTACACCAAATCAGTGTAGTCACCCATCACTGATTCCAAGAAAGCAAGAAACTCATCGCTGCAGACTTCTTGTGGCTCTTGCTGCTCTTCTGTTGTTTGAACTGTCTGTACAGGAGTATTTTCATATGTCAGATGTCTCAGCAGGGCAAAACAGAGACATAAACACAACCTACTTGTGGAGGGTATAAGGTATCTGTCATGGGTCACATTTTGGTTTTTTCCCAGATCTCACACACTACTTTATTCTCCATCTGCTGATAACAATTATTATAGGGGTTGAAGCCATTCCTGCTGGTGTGATCAGGAAGGAATCATATCTCACTAGTGATTTTTATTTGAGTTGATAATTACTACCTGCAGCATCTCCTCAAGTCTGCTGGCCTTTTGTGCCCTGCAGAATTTTTGAGAAAAAGGCTTGATAGAAGTTTTGGAAACAGTGCTCTGGGCAAAATTGAATGTACGAATAGGCTTCTAAAATCTTCATCTATATTTTATGTATTGTGACAACTCTCAAATTCTTCATCTTGGACTAGAACAGTTCCTTTTGTGCTAGGATATCTCACAAATGC
>VZTB01003870.1:27984-127611 GCA_013397245.1 Thryothorus ludovicianus
CCGCCCCCCCCCCCAGATATCCTTTCTTGATGTATTTGCCACTCGGGCACATAGATTTTGCTTCTTCACTTTTGTATAACTTTAATAAAGAATTTTAAGGGACCTTTGAAGTTGGTGCACAGACTGGAATAATGCTCAAGTAACCAGTGCAAATGTGGTGATACTTCAGTAGACAACTGCCTTGGTTTAAAGCTATTAATTTCTGATAGACTTCCTCTGACTATACTTGCTACAAATCTTGCCCTTGAAATGAACCTTGTGCATGATGGCTGGGATTTAAAAAGAGCCCACGCGTATTATTTTCCAAAATCCCATTACATTTTAATAACATTTCCACTTCTAATGGACTGTGGTCTCTTGAAAAACTCAGCTTGAATTCCCAGATTCCAGTGGTGTCACTAAGTCAGTGCTATCACTAAGTCAAGTCAACTCTGTGGTGAGTCCTTCCAGCAAGTTGAGTGTTAATTTTAATTTTTGTTAGCAGCTCCTCTCCTGCACTTCATTGGGTTAGGACTTTCCTCTTGCTTGACTTGTTTTTGTACTTCACGGTTATTTTATCTTTCTTGCTAAGGGTATCTCTGAATATAGAGTGACACTCATAGCTGACACCATGAACAGGAAAATTGATGAGTCACAGCAGCTCCAATTTCCCACCTGCATCAGCAATGGAGAAATATCCAGCTAGGAATAGCCATGTACTTTATAGTCAGCTTTTCCCTTTCCTATCACCCTGAGTTACAGGTATTTTCTAAACTGCACATTTGCAAATGTGCAGAGAAAAAAAAAAAAAGCTTCAAGTTTTAAATTATAAAGTGCTAGTCAAGACATCAGCAGAACTGTCCCTCTACCTGGCCTCTTTCAATCAGCCTGAATCTCATTTCCCTTTGGTCACCACCCCTAGGATGGGATGGAGAAGGATGCTGCAAAATCCAATAAGGTTATTGTATCTCACAAGCACTTCAGGGAGTAATCTTATACCTCCTCTTCATTCCCCTGATATCTGTGCCGGGCTTCCTGGAAAGCTATTTACAGATGTTTTGAGGCAACAGACTATTTATGGTCAGCCTGTAATGTACTTTTCACAGGCTGTCCAGCACTGCATAGCCAGACTTGCGGTGAAAGCCCGGTGTGGGAATGGGGGGACCTGGAGCAGCTGCTGTGCTTGGGGAACTCCAAGGCCTCATGCCAATAAATTCACCAGTACTTTTCAGGATTTAATGCCTGGGAGAAAGAGGGTGGGATTAAGTGGCTCCTACTGCAAAAGGGAGTGAGGTTGGACTTCTCAGCACATAGGACAGTAGATCTGGCCATCTCTTTGGATGCAAATTGTACCTGTGAGAGTTTAGCTGGGGTTAAAATTCTCCCCAATTATATAGACACCATCAACCTCCTCCAGGGAATTCCTTTTCTCTCTAGAATATAATTGTCTTTAGCAGTTATTCCTGTCTAACTGTTGGAAAGCATTTACATGCATTCCTGCTTTCAAATAATATAATAAAATATATGGGCAGCTGAGCTTCTGTTGTGCTTGCAACATCTTTGGTGAATACACATACATATATATGCTTGCTGAATAAATTCAGAAATACCTCAGAGGCATTGTCACAGTGGGAGACACTGGTTTCCTCAGAATCACTCGGCTGAACACTTCTCACTGGAATGTTCAACTTAGGATCCTGTGCTCAGCATTGTGTGGCCTCCCATTGACAACTGCTCTGGTCATATTTCACCAACATTTCTTTTGCACTAAATGCCTTGCAAGATGTGGGGAACAGTTCAGAGCTGTTGCCCTCTGATGGACTGTAAGGGACAGCTTTGGGAGGATGTGCAACCTGGTCCCAGGGGCTGCCCTTTTGGCCATTAGCTGTCACAAGCTGTGCTAGGGCAGGACACTGTCACACCTGCACACATGAGGCTGCCTCTGTGAGGGTAAGCCTCACTGCCAGAGGAACATGGTTTCTGTCATTTTACAAGTAATATATTGAAGATTTTAAACCTACAGTGTCGTGGAGTGGTCCCTGTGTCCAGAACCCTTTCTAGGTTCAAGGACTGCTCCTGATCCATGCTAAAGCCTGAGGACTGGCATAGCAATGGTGTCCTGCTTTTGCTGCTCAAGCCCACATGGCAGGGCATGAAGGTGCTTGTCCAGGCTGGTGCTATCCCAAGGGACTGGTGAGGTGGCCTTCTGCACATCCAGGCAAACAGGGGGCTGGAGTCAGCCACACTCCAATGGGCAGTTGTGCAGCAACCCTCCTCCTTCACCCACTCAATTCATCCAACTGCAGGCACCGGCTCCACACCACGCTCCATCCCACCATTGAAGAAATTATTATAACAGCTCTATGCTATCCAATTAAATTAGTATTTTTCATGCCTAGGACATCACACTCCTTGTGGGTGGGGAGGTCGGTAAGTGTCTCACTCACAAAGACTGATCCATCGTGTCCCACCTCCCACCCTCTCCCTGTGGGACTGAGGGAAAGCCCATAGGGCCAGATTGGGAGGCTGGGGACAATCACCTCCAAGGGAGCCAACAACCATCTCATAATGACACAAGAATGGACCAGGCACTCTGTCTTCCAATTAAGGACTTAAGCAGGGCCCTACACTTCCAGCCCACTCCTTCCAAACATGTTACTGCCGGACTGACTCTCACGGCCAAGAGCAGACTCAGGACAGCAAATTCTGTTTGGAGCCATCTTCAGTGTGTACCAAAGACACTCCAAATGGTGAAGGGTGACCAGAGCCGTGTTTGTAGCAAGTTGAACTAGAAATGTCAGTTCAGTGCAGAGCTGTTAGAAACCACAGCAGTTTCTGTCTTGTGGTGAGTTGTGTGGTGTGCTCTCCGTGTACAATGAGCTGCTTTGACCCGTCAGTGATCTTCCTGCTCTTCTCCCTTACTGTGATATCATCCTGCACCAAGGGAAGACTCTCCAGGTGCATGTTTTAAAGAGTTCATTGCACTTCTGCACATGTGTTCAGTCCTGCAGTGGGGATAATAAAAAGTTAATAAAAAAATTAACATGATTGTATATGTTTCATTAAAAACAGAGAGCAAAATGTAAAAGCCAGCTTTCACAAAAGGATTTAACTCAGATCCTATGAAGTTGAAAGAAGCTGAAAGACTAACCCAGAAGTAGAAAGTAAAATCTACCATATTTTATTTGATTTTTCTTCCTGACTGGATAAGCTTCTGAAAATATCAAAAATCTGACATTCTGCTTCTTTTTGGATAATGATCTCTGCATTCACTGGGTTAATCATGACAGAACTACTTGCGAATTATCAAAAAATACCTGAGACTGAATAAAACTTTCTGGAAAATATGAATTATGTTTTTAATATGAAATTTACAGGGGGAGAAGAGAAACAAAAATTTAAATATGCGAGAAATACATGTTAGCTTTTAAAAAAAAGTTGAAGTATAATATTCAGGAGAAATTGTGTGGTTTTTTTCTCTGCAGATAATGTCTCTGAGGCAGAAGCTGTTGATCAGCTCCTGCAAGCTTTCATGGCTGTAGTGGTAAGAAAATTGTGTAACAGTGAGGTTCTTTTGAGTCTTATCTGTAACATGGTCATCATCTCTAGCTCTCTGCTTTCCTCTTTGTGGTTTTCCTGCCACCTTGCTTTAAAACACAAGCTCCAAACTGGAGTTGTTTGGTTACTGTCAGACATTGTGCCCAAAGAAAAATGTTTTACTTTTTTAGCTTTTATTTCAAGCAGCTGTATTCTTTTAAAGTTCATCCTTTTTACCATCAGTCATGGTTGCAGAAAGCCATCTGATTGTCAACAATTTTCAA
This sequence comes from Thryothorus ludovicianus, assembly GCA_013397245.1. Lineage (NCBI taxonomy): Eukaryota > Metazoa > Chordata > Aves > Passeriformes > Certhiidae > Thryothorus > Thryothorus ludovicianus. The sequence goes on from VZTB01003870.1 coordinate 31,785, forward strand.
CAGCATTGATTCATCTCTCAGTATCTTTTCATTTTTCTATCAAAAAGTGTTTGTAGGTAAAAAATGTTGACCAGTTCTATTGTGTTCTTTGAAACATTAAAAGAACAGTGGTTATGAAATCTTATAATGAGCTGCCATGTCTTCCTTTCTTCAGCTTTTGACTATGGCTGTGTTCACTGATTAGGATGCAGGAGTTATGCTGTTAGAAGAATATAGAAAAAAAATCAGAATGCCTGATGCCACAGGCAATTACAGTGGGGAAAAAGAGTGAGAGAAAGAGAGAGGAAAAATATTTAGGGCATTAAATGCAGCTGTCTTTAGAACAAGCCACTCAAAATCATAATATTTTCAGCTGTCAGAGAATTGTGATGCTATTTCACTGGCAGTGGCATTTCAGATCAAATCAACTCAGGAGTGCTATTTAAACCTGGGTCAGTAGTTCCCCTTCACTGCGTTTGGGTCACCTTATGAAAAGGCTTTCAAATATAAAAACAAGCTTCCTTCTTGATGAGACAGAATCAGGAGATATTTCTCACGAATTCACCAATGTCTCTGTTGGGTATTCATCCTTGGGGCCAGAATGGATGTAGTCTGAGGAAAACTGCCTTGAAATGGGAGAAACATGGGTTCCCACAGCTCAGCACCAATGCTTTTGCACAGACCCATTCCAAGGCATTGCAGACACAGCCTATAACTAAAGAAAGGTGGCAGAGTACTCCCTGGAATCAGCCAACACTATAATGCTCAGAAAAAGCTACGGTTAGCTATTCTATTCTATTCTATTCTATTCTAGTCTAGTCTAGTCTGGTCTAGTCTAGTCTACAGTGGCCCATCTACATCCCTGAAAAATCTCACTGTCTTCCAGGAGCACATTAGTCAATATGAGTAAAGTTTGCCAACATTTGCACAGGGGATAATCAAGAGCTCATTGTTCCCCAGCTCTCCAGAAATGAACACGAAGCTGCAATAATGAAATTCTCTTATTGATTCAACTGATCAAAATGTATTTGCATCAGTAGCTCAGGATAATTGGAGCACATTCTAAAAAAACAACTGATTGGTAGTGTAATGTTGTTCAGAATATAAATACAAAATCCTTTCATGCATTTAATATTTCCGTTAATCACTAGCTTGGCGCCATCTTCAATTTCGCTGAACAGCCTTCAAGCTGGGAAGCCTGAAGCTCTTTAAATATGTTCTTGTATTTACAGACCCTCTTAGACTGCCTGACAATGTGAACTTTTAACTTTGAATCAGACTGAAAATCAGTGTGAGATAATGCTTACATTGCTATTCTTTTTTTCCTGTCCTCTGTTATGACATTGCTTCTTGTTTGTTTCCTTAGCAGAGAAACAGAAGGACTTGACAAATGTAGAACTGCAGCCTTTTCCCTCCACCATGTACTGGTATGGCCTCATTTCCAGACTTAGCTCTGTTGCATCACGAAGATCTCCAGTGCAGGGAGCCCCACACTTCTCCAGGCAGCAAACACAGGAGACAAGGAGGAAAAAGCTGCTTCTCTGTCCCAAATTTCCCAGGCTTCAGCTGCTATTAACTACTAAAAGAAAACCATCTATTTTCTTTTTGCAGTACCTGATATCCAAAAGACATACTTTTAAGAGACAAGACAAAAATAAAATGTGGCAATAAGATACTCCTAGTTTGATCTTTTGTAGTTAGGCACTCTTGTACCATTGGAAGAACAGATGTTGACAGCAGGTCAGATAGACATATGCAGCATATAAAATATGGTGTGCAGCCAACAGATACCAGCAAGGTTAATAGGATTGAAAATGCAAATATGCAGCCCTTCAAGGACCAGTGTAGTTCTCCAGAGTGTTATGAGTGCTTAAGTCTTGCTGAAGGTAATTAGAGTTGAAGGTCCTCTGAATTTTTCAGAAGATCTAAAACATTTATCTTTGGACCAGATTCTTTTTTGCTAAGGGAAACTGTTCCTCTTTTCTGTTCTTGGTAACTTCTCTGGTTTTGTCACAGATTTCCTGCCTTCTCACCTTAATCTCTTGAAGACAGGTTTGCACATTTTGCCAAATCAGTGAGCAAGATCAGAAGAATGACAGATCAGACCATATGTCAAAAATCTGTCCAATAGTCACTACTATAAAAATACACCTATAGCTTTTTGGATGATGCTTCATAGTCTTTCCTTCAAGGCTGCAATTTAGTTTTTGACAGGAACAACCATATTATATCTTAAAATCCCACTCATGTATTCACAGATACGGTGAGATTCCAAATTATATCAGTCCATTGAATTAATAACTAACAGAAGTGTCTGTTGACATTGTTGGAATGCGCTGTAAATTCCTTCAATATCAGAAACATCATAAATAAACACAGCTCTAACCCTAGGAAAGTGGTGAAAATTCTGTGAAAGCAAATTGATTTTGTCTCTGCTCTGGAATAGGTCCCCAGTGCACCCATTAGAGCAGGAGCAAGCCTTGCCAAATAAGCACTAAATGCCTCAAAGAGCTATCCATGATGTCCAGTTCAGTTTGCTGTGGTACTTGTTAGCACAGCAATTATGATCAAACTAGGCAATTTAAGTCAGATTGTACACAGCATGGAATAAGATCCTATATTTATACAGATTTATTTGTTAGTGGAAGTGTTCCTGAGGTGAGTAGAGAAATTTCTATATGGAAGTTGGAGAACACTGTGTTAAGAAATTGTTTCTCTGATTTGAGGAGTTTTATTTTTGCTTTCTGCCCAGATCACTGAGCTCTTGACAGTCTTTTTGCATCCCTACTCAAAGTTCTTACCTGTTCTTGCTACCCTCATGTTGATTTTGCTACCAATTGTAAAATCACAAAATGGATATGTATGTTAAAGGAACCCCTGACATTAGCTCTTCTTTTTGTGGGAAGCACCACAGCTTTTACCCAGAGGAAGTCAACACGTCTCTGTTCTCAGTACGTGACAGTAATGCAAACTGAGACTTTGCTCATAAACAGAGAAGAAAACTGTTTTGATGTTGTACAGAGTTCATTTATGCCACCTAAATGGGCAAAAATGTGTCATCTGTGCATCCTTATGTTGTTCAAATGAGACACAGAGCCTCTTTTTTTCTTCTGTTGCTTGTTTTTACCTTAGTAATATGAAAAAAATGTCAGGGTGAGACTGGCCTTGATTGTTTGAAATCTTTTAAATTCTATAGGGTGAATCATCACTGCTTGCCTGTCTTGCAACTCCAGTGGTTTGTCTTTTTCATGTTTAGTCAGACTGTGGTCCCAGTCCCACAGTGAGCTGCCTGTGAGCAGATGACTGCTCCTGCATGCAGTTCAGGTGAGGAAAGAGCCTGAGCATTGTCTGTTTCCAATCACATCCCAGAAGATTTGATGTGTTCCTTTTCCCTTGTCTAGAAGAGAGCAATGACACGGTGACTGCCAATGTGTTTGCTGTATGATACCTACAAATATTCACCAGTTCTGTAACAAAAAGCATTCAAACATACAGCTTTCCCAGGAGTCAAACCCAGAGCAGCAAAACTGCTTCCAGGACTAGATCTGGTAAGAGCAAGTAAAAGCTTTGTGGCTAAATCCACAGCAAAGTAAAGGCCTCCAAATGTGGAATATTGGCATCTGATGATGTTAACGCTCATAAAATGTCATTTTGCATTTCCTATTAGAAAAGGCTTTGAAGGTGCAACTCTGTATGCATCTGAAAATGGAACAATCTATTGCATGATGCCAACCATAAGCACTTGGCATTTCAAACTGAAGTGAAACTGAGAAAATGCAAGTTGTTAACACTTTTCCCCAATGGAGTTAAATTATTACTCTTAAATGTGTGTCAACAAGGGTAAAACAAAAAACTGTCTTAAATGAACTAATAAAGACTGAATTCTGTCTGAATCAGCTTTACTTCATGGAGTGTTATTTCTTATAAATTCGGTTTTCGTTTTGTTTTGTTTCTCGCCATCAGAGTCATTCACAAAGCACAGGGCAAACAAATTTCAATCTGAGTAGAAAACAAAATTAACTAACCAACAACAACAAAAAGTAAACAGAGACAAAATCTCCGTAGTTTTTCATATATCACAGATTTACAGACTATACTGTCCACTTTGCCTTTTAACACCTCTTCAGCTGTGTCAATACTCATGGACACAAGGTTCCATATCCTGAAATCCCTCAAGCTTCAGGTTAGTCAAACACAGACCTGCAGTTCCAGTCAGGTGGGCAGCAGGTTCCCAGTCTGAGCCAGCTCTGTTCTGTTGCCAGCTCTAGAGAAGCAATTACGAAGCTGTGTTACACAACTGGTAATAATGACTTTTCACTCTGTGTCAGGTGCTTACCATCTGGCCTCTTGCCTATTTGAGGTCTAACTCAGAAGAGAAAAGCATAAAACAACAGCTTTGTGGAGGAGGGGACTGTGGCCAAAATTTAGTGAAACATTTCTGAGCACGCCTAAATTGAAAAGCACAACTTATCCCAGTCGGTTCAGGGAAAGATGAGCTTGCTCCCTTCACTGAATTGCACTTTCGTGTTGTGTAGAAGAAATTTAAGTATGTTGTGCTTCAGAAGCTTATGGTATAGAAGAATGATTATGTAGCTTAAAGAAACACAATTCTGCTTACAAGGAAGGAAGAGACAAGGCAAGACAGTCTCCTAGTCCAATGAGTGTACTTCAATCTGTTAAAATTTTGGAAAAAAAAGGAACACCTGCTTCCAGAGTGAAGTTTCAGTGAAATTCTCCTCCAATATTTTGACACCTTGCTGTTTGTATTTCTCTTGTCTTTTAAAAAACCCACAACTCTGTGTGCTGAAGCAAGCTAGCAGAAAACTTCTCACGACTTTTGGCAGCTTGTATTCCAGATGGCCTGGACAAAACCATAAGATATTATATAAAAGACCCAATTCTGGAAGTCAGTGCATGGAAGATATTTCAGGTGATGACATGAAGTTTTTTACCAGGGCATGTGTATTATCTCCCTGGGCTGGTATCGTCAGTTAAACTCTCGGTGGGTTTAAGCTGCATTCATCAACTTTGCTGTTATCCTTAGAGCAGCTGTCCTGATCTCCTAATACATGCTGCTAACCAGATGGCTGCAAAAAACACAACCATATGAAGGCTGATCCCACTTAATTCTTACGCTCTTCATGCTTTGGACTTTTCTAGGTTTGCATCAAAACAAGGCATAATCAAGTAGCAGGAGAGTAGAAGTTGATTCAGTCCACAATATTGCCCTTGATATAGGTGATTGAGAAAAGATAATAGTGTCTCTAATACACAGCTTTAAAAACCTCTTTGAATGAGAGTACAGCTGTGCCAAATAATATTTTCAAGTATTACAAGGTTTTATGTACTATTATAGCATGAGAATCCATGATGGAGGCTTCTGAGGATCAGAGGACATAAAAGCTTTTCGTATAAATTACTGTAATATGATCCTTTTTAAGGGACTTCTCTGTGGTTAAGGCCACCTAGTCATTGCCATGCCCTTTGTAAAAGAAAATTTTTCTTTTTCTTATCTTCCTTTAATGAGGGATCTTCTATATCTGGGTAAGGAGGGGTTATGAAAATAAGTGTATGGCTTTTCTCCCTTTAATTCACATGCACTTCTTTTTACTAAGACCCCATTAAAAAAGACAATCTGTTCAATTCCTAGAGCACAAATCCCATGTCAGGCCAAGGTACAGCTTGGTCTCAGGACTGAGAGCAGCCCTTCACTGGGATGAATCACAGTATTTGCTATTCTGCAATTGATTGGACAGGACACATGCTTGCCTATAATTTGTCAAAAAGCCTTGACATATAAATGTGTAGTTAGAGGGGATGGCAATCAGCAATTGGAAATTCTGCCCTACCTCAGTCCATCATTCCACAGTCTCTAAGTCCAAGAGGCAGCTTCTGGCAGTTTGCAGGTGGATGTCACCTACAGACATGAAACTAATCAGGCTTTGGAAATACTCCTAGGGTTTGCTTTTTTTTTCCTCACCTTGGAGAATCTGAGAAATATTTAAAAATGAAAATGTCACTTGACACCTTGCAGAGGGAAATAGGCCCTGCTTGGATTTTTTCTCCTGCTGATCCATGATGTGTGCAGTGTTGCACAGGTTTAGAAGTGTCAAGAGCTCTTCCATAGATGTCTGCTCCTACACCAAACAAACTTGCAATGAGATTGGCACCCAGCACACCTTCTTCTTATCCTACTAAAAAAACAAATGCTATCAGGAGTAGCATTGGACATGTCCCTACAAGATTTGTTGTGGAGCAGCCTCGTTTGCACCAATGACTCCCGATTAATGCCAGCAAATGTCAGTATAGAATGAGACCCTTTTGCACTAATTTATCATCCTTCCTGCTGAGAAGTTTCACCCATCCTGGGTCAGATGCCCAGTCATCAAGTGTCCCACTGATGCTGTAGCAAGCAGTTTGAGTGGAAATTCAATCTCTCTCACAAGACCTGTGCTGAAGACTGCCAAAATGAACTTCAACTCTTGCAGTTCAATTCACCAGCTGTTTCTGAGGGGATGCTGTGGTGCAGGGTCATATAATGCAGCCACTGGAAATGGCTGTCCTCAAGGTACCTGGAATTTATCATCAGAACATGTCATTTAGGAGGAGCAGCTGATGGATATTTCTTTCAGTCTCATGTGTATTCAGTCATTCTTTAGGACTTCTTAATGAAAAGATCTGCATCTGTCCTGTGAAACCAGGTTCACTTTTGGACATGCTATAATTGTGAAGCATCTGCCCCTCACAGCCATTTTGTTGAATATCTTTCTGCTTTTATAGCACTAACATCAGAAAGCCTCAGCTGTCCGCTTCCCTACTGGGGAAAGTGAGGACACCTATGAGCATTTGACATTTCAGTCTAATCCAATCTACAGGAGGAGCTTCATCCCCTGTCATAGGAAATTCACTAGAGATGCCCCTGCAGGACTACAGGGCTGTGCTTTGTGCAGTGAGAACAGTGTGTGGGCAGCCTCAGGGGAAAAACAACCACCACAAATGTCAAGTGCAGAGCTGGGGCTTGGTCCTCTCTCAGACTTGCACGGGTTTCACCAGGGTAGCTCTCTAAGAAATTATGGAAGATAATTGCAAAGTGGTCCATCCTTTTTACCTAATTGCTACCCACTAAAATCGCTGAGCCCTATGTACAGAGCCAGTGAAAGGACAGACACAGCCCTTAGCACCATTTTACCCTGCACTCACTCCTTCTTAGCAGGGTCTGACCTTGACCATGACATTACAAAACATGTCCAACCTTGGGCAGCTCTCCCTCTCCTAAGAACCTAGATGTCCAGGGACCAGGCTGTGTCCCAGGGGCCAGCTGGTGCAGCACAGCTCATGTCCATGCAGCTGACCCCTCATACCAGCCCCCATGATGGCCACATCCACACTGTGTACCCAGACCCTCCCTGGTCCGTGCTGACCCTGGGCTGTGCCCGTGCCCAAAGCCCCACGGGGAATATGGGACATGGGCTCATCAATGACCACAGCTGGCAGAGAGCTGAGGGTTAACATCTGCTGCCCATGTGGATTGCATGAGGAAACACAGCCACAGAGAAATGCTCTGAGTTCCAGTCATTTTTCATTCTCTGTGGGTTTGTAAAGATAAATGGTGTTCAATACTGAATTGAAGCAGATTTTCGGGAGGTTTGGACAAAATGGAAATTCTCTGTTAGCACTGCCAACCTACATTTATTCAGCTAACAAACACTGTCAGATAGGGCTGTCATCTGTATCAAAGTAAATAAAGAGGCTGCCAAATTTGCCTAAAAAATCTCAATAATTGGCTATGTTTTCTTTATTTGTGTCAGGTGATGAGGAAAGCAGGGAAAATGAGAAACAGGGCATTAAAAGACAACAACAAAGAGACAGTGAGATAGTTAAGAAAAACTATAATTAATGTCAGTGCTGAATAATAACCTGTTTGAAGGAAAATGCGTATTTTAATTTACAGGTTTATTTGGTTTTACTACCATTACAAAGAAACTCTCACCTGCTACTAATATTCTTCTACCTTTTAAAGATTATTAATGATACAAAAGTGTAAAAGAAAATGCATGAACCTGATGGCTTAATGTTGTTCTTTAACCCTAGCTGTTAACTAAGCACCACACAGTCCCTTGCTCATTGTCCACGCAGTGGGATGGCAGGAGGAGAACTGGAAGGGTAAAAGTGAAAAAAACTCATAGGCTGAGATAAGAACAGTTTAATAATTGTAATAAAAGGAACAGCAGTAATAATAATGATATTTGTTATTACTATTACTATTATTACTGTTGCTATTAATGATATTATTATTACTACCACCATTATGTACTGAAAAGGAAACTAACAAAGAGAAATAAATCCAAGAAAAAAAAGACGAGGCAAATGAAAACACTTTTTCGCCACCAACTGACCAATCCCCAGCCAGTCTCTGAAAAGCAGATGCCCCTGGCCAACCTTCCCCCCTAATTTTATTGCTGAGCATGACACTGTATGGTCTGGACATCCTTTTGGTCAGTTGGAGTCAATTGTCCTGGCTGTGTCCCCTCCTAAGCCCTTGTGCACCCCCAGCCCAGTCACCAGTTGGGTGGAGTGAGGAACAGAAAAGGCCTTGTGTAAGCCCTGCTCAGGAAAGAAAAAAATAAATCTCTGTGTTATCAACATTCTTTACAGCTTAAATCAAAATGCAGCCCCATACCAGGTACAGTGAAGAAATTTAACTCTATCCCAGCCATAACCAGCACAATTAAATATAACTTCCACAGAAAATAGAAGGCTATAGAGATTTTAATGAGCAAATGAGCTTTGATCAGCATGTGGTGATGATTTCTGGAACACAGCAGAACATCTGCCAACAGCAGACACAGGGCTGCCAAAAGCAAATGCCAGACACCCTTGGTCTTCAAATCTATTTTTAGGCAACTTACTTTTCCCAGAATATGTATTTCTTACACATCCTTGCCCAGGTACATATTCTCAAAGTCAAACACAGACTATTTCTCATAGGAAAATATGAACAACAGAGATGGATCACAGGATAACAACAACATATGAATGGGACTTCTGAGATCTCTTCACCTTTTAGTGACAACTGCAGTGCCCTCAGGGCCCAGGAAAGCATGGCTTGTAAGGTAACTTTTGCTTCAACACTGAGACTGTCTTTGGGGCATTGGCTGCAGGGAGATGGAGGTCCTGAAGAGGGGGGATGAGCATGTGAGGCTGCTCAGCTAACACTACCAATGCCAGAAAAAAAATACATATAGAGAATGAATATGCGATAAATCAGAAAATAATTTCCATGGGTAGACCCTAGAAAAAGAGTATTTTTTGGCAGGTGCTACATAGTTGTGCCTAGTACTAATGGCATCTGTTAAGATGTCTAAAGAAACACAGGGTAGCCTCAAATGCCGCCTTTCTGGCACAACTCACCTACTGCTTACTCTGCTTACTCCAGGCTGAGTGCAGCAGAGCACAGATCGTTTCCACCTACCCATACCTGTTTGATCTTTTTATTGTTAATCAAATATCTGCCTGATAATCCTGCCCCAGAAAACTAAACATTTGATCTCCAGTAGATGTGAGTAATGGGGACTGCTGGCAAACAGACCTGAGTAGGCTCTGGGAGCACTACTCCAGCTCTCTGCCCCTGCAGCACTCACTGCTGCATGGAGTCTGCTCTCAGGGTCACCTCTCTAGGTGACTCAGGTGACTCAGGCCAAGACTTCCTAAGGCTTCTCTAATAATATAGAAATACAATATTTTTCACTTACAGAGTTTAATTTTAAAATATTTTTAAAAGCCTGTTGTTCTAAAAGGAGCGAAATACTAATTCTTCAGTCACCATCAACATGGGGACAAATCACTGAATGCTTTATTCTGCTTTTCTTACAATGAGTTACTGTCAGCTCCTCAAAATATTTATCTAGATGAATTTCTTAGCATTCTCCTTTCTTCCCAGATGATTCCAGGTTTCTGGAAATAATAACACTGAAGTGGAAGAGTCTCTTGTGAAGTGCTGAGATGCTTGAATTTTCATATGATTGAAGAAAAGTACCTGAGGGACCACAGGAAGGAGTCACTGCAGCATATAATTAATTACCCAGAGACTGAGAAGCCAACATCTCTGAAGAATCAAGTAGTGTCTGGATCTGGTAAAACACTGCACAAAGTGAGTTCTGGAAGATTTTCTTCACTGAAGTCCAAGCATGTTGTGCCTTTCAGGGATGTTCATCTTAGCTGCTTCCTGCCTGCTCTAAAGTTCTGGAGATGCTGTTCCTTACAGGAACACCCTCCCTGACAGAGGAGCAAGGTACTTGTTCTCACAGTAGGGCTTGCTCCTGTTGCTGTTTAGAGAAGTGTCTCCAATGCAAGAGCAGAATCTCTGCCGAGTCAGTGTGCCTGGTCAGCAGCTGCCCACCAGAGCTGTCAGTGGGGACCATCTCAGCTAACAATTCTGTAGATACTTACCGGGAGGAAAAACAACCATCCAAGCTGCTCCACTGGTAGCATGAACCCTTAACAACAACAATCCATAAACCAAAACAGACTACTTATATTACACAGTGTTTCGACTTTAGTCTGTGCTAATAATTACCTTAAAATACAGGACTTACCCTGCAGGGGTGCCCAGTTTTTCCACTGACTGCAAAAGAGTTCAGCAAAACTCATTTTGACCTAACATTTAGACAACCAAAGTTCAGTAAAATTAATTTTCACCCTCAATGATTCCTGGGTAATTCCAGTCAAAACTTTCCCATCATATTTCCCCCAAGTTTTTACTTCAGAAGACATTTATCAGAGAGGAATCAGGCATTACTCATTTGCATTGTGCTGGTGGACAATAAAGCCTATAGCTTTTCTGCAACAGTTCAGTCATTGTCTTCCCACTTCAAGTTTGCCTGCATCATCACATAAATTTCAAAGGTGGATCTCACAGGGGCTGTCCAGGTGATGATCATTCAAAAGTCTGTGATAGGATATCAGTATACTGCAGCAAACAGCATCATTTTCTCCACTGTACTGATATGAAATGCTCCCTTCTTAGACATTTAATGGTATCAGATATTCCACTGCTTTGTTACTTCTTTCTTTTGGTGTTTAATGGTGCCCATTTCATGCTGTAGCCACTTTCTGTAAAATGCAATTATCCAGACATTCATTCAAACTCTCACAGGTTTTTCTCACACCATACCTGGAACAGAGACTGTCTTTCTATCATGCTGTATCATGTATCATCCCTGTAGCATTTGTCTGACTCAGGCTGCCATGTGAATTTCTTTTTGTATTCTTGTAATGCAAATTTCCACTGCGCCTGGGAAGTGGATTAATCTTATCCTAAATTCTGAAGTGATAGAAAAGGCCTTTAGAGCTTACCAATCCATTTCATTCATATCTTCTGAATAACTCCTAGTTATTCCTTCACCTTTACCTAAACAGACTCATTCCTGTGTCCTCTTGAATGCTTTGTGAAACTGAAGCAATTTCAATAAGCTCAGAGGTTTAACAAATACAAGCCATGACTGTTCCCAGCTTTGCCAGGAAGCTGGCCAACACTTGGTGATTAGGAGCTGTGCTAGCAGAAATATCTGGTCTTGTTTTAGCATGCAAGGAAATATCAGAAGTTGGGAGATTAGCTAATGCACAGTAGATACAATAGAAACTTGTTTCGGGTCATATATTCTCCTCTGGGCCCTTGACATTTGCTGATACTACTTTTCTCACTACATTGACCTGGAGCAGGTTTTTGTAGCACCTTGTCACTCTAATCTGCTAAATACTATTTTTGAGGGAAAAGAAGAAAAAATTTGCTCAGCCCACCTCAGTCCTTAATAGTTATCTTCTTGTGTTAAACCTTCCTCAGATCACCTTGGCCTACAAAACTGGCAAGAATGGGTTGATGAGTAAATTCAGGATGTGCAGCAAAGAGGTGGATGGAGGGAGGTCCCTGGGGATTTGAGAGGAGCTTGCCATCCAGCTTGCTACTCAGACAGTTTGGGCAGTTTCTTTTTGCCTTCAATAGTTTGCTTCTTGTCTGCCTAAAATAAATTATAAATAGTTCAAAAGAGCAACTCCATCGCTTTTGGAATAGAACAGACTGCTCTGAATAAATAACAGATATTACAGAAATGTTCTGGTCTGGGAAAAATTCTTTCCCTGCCTAGCAAAGCTGTCAACAATCCTCTTCAAAATGTAAAGCCAAGCACTGAACTGTTCTATCCATACACTCAACAGGCCAAATTCCCCATTGAAAAAAAGTTGAGTTGAGCTCTGCTTGAGTAATTGGAGCTACTGATTTACAATTACCAAGCACCATTGGCAATATACACCTGGGGAAGAGACCTGAATACATTTGTAGTCATTCAAATACATACATACAATCCTTCCTTCCCTGGCTCCCCATGGGTAAAAGTCTGCCTTCTTGTTTAAAGGAGAGAACAGTCACCAGATCTTGTGCATGGCAAAACAAACAACACAGGAACCAACCTGAGTCAACACCTAGCTTAGCTTAGTGTTACCTGCAAACTGACTGAGGATGCACTCTATCCCCTCACCCAGGTCATTGATAAAGATATTAATCAGGGCTGGCCCAAATACCTCAGGGCCCTGGGGAATACCACTAATGACCAGCCCCCAGCTGGATGTAACTCCATTTGCCACCACTCTCTGGGCCCATCCATCCATCCATCCATCCATCCATCCATCCATCCATCCATCCATCCATCCATCCATCCATCCATCCATCCATCCATCCATCCATCCATCCATCCATCCATCCATCCATCCATCCATCCATCCATCCATCCATCCATCCATCCAGTTCTATCAGTTTTATGCCCAGTGAAGAGTACACTCATCCAAGCCATGAGCAGCCAGTTTCTCCAGGAAAATGTTGTGGGAGATGGTGTCAAAGGCTTTACTAAAGTCCAGGTGGACAACATCCATGTACATTCCTCATCCAAGGGATGGGGTCATAAGACTTCTCCCAGCTGCTTATAGAATACTTGGTCTGCTTCTTCATCCTGGTTGGGTGGTCTATAACAGACTCCCACCTGGATATCTGCCCTGTTGGCCTTCCTCCTGATTCTTACCCATGAAATATTGCTTGTTTTTTCAACAACACTAGTGTCAGTCTCTTCAAGAAGATTGTAGGATATGCATTCAACCTGTCAAATAATTTACAGATCAACAGATGATTGCTGAATACACATCACAGTCAACCCATGTTGCTGTTAGAATTACAGCCCAAAACTTCATGCATCTCTGCCTTCCCCAGTGACTGGAACAGCATGAGACCATGGATTCATGGGGGGTGCAGCAATGGTTTAAGAAGATACTAACATCCAGATAACTATTATTCCTTCCCTACTTGCCTTCTCCCTCCTATACAGCTGGACACAACTGCCTTCACACATCAAGTGTGTGCCCTTCTAACCTGTTTTAGCAGAGCTAGTTCTTGAAGCTCAAATTACAGGAGTATCATCTGAAGACCTGCAAACTGGGTCACAGACAGGAGGAGGGAAGAGATGAGAGAAATTTTTATACGACTACACCTACAAAAGCCTGTCAGACTGCAGTATTGCATGTTAGCATTGCAGAGTACAGTACTATTGAATTTTTAGGCAGCAAGATGAATTTGTACCTCCAGTGACCATTAAGCAAACTCATTTATATACTTCTCACTATCCTTACCCAAAAGCATTTCCTTGTAATGGAAATAATTGACCAAAGACACTTCATTCCATCTATTTAGATTATCTTTGTGCACAGAATACAAGTTTCCACTGATTGAGAGTTGACACTTTGACTAATATAAGGCCTTTCTCTCATTTGGACAAATTAGATGTGTGCTTTGAAACTATTGTAATTTTCTCACTCTCCTGAAAAGTGCCCCCCTTGGAAATGAGGTGTTTGAGAAATAATGTGATGCACATCAGAGCAAATTCTTCCACTTTTTGATGATTTCAGTATGTCTGGAAATTTAGTGTAATCAGGGTAGATGTAGTTAACACTTATACCTGACAAATGTCACTTTGGCTGGAGTCTGAGCTGGAAACTTAGGTTTCACAACCCCCAGATTTGTCTGAATCTAAGCAGACTCCCAATGACACACAGCCATCCATGTGAGTTTTTAAGTCACACTCTCTACTTACATCTCTGCAGCTAAACACAAAGTCAGGGCCCTACCCTGGACCTGGAGGGCACGTGACAAGGAGCATCCTGCATCCAGCTGGTGGCCTGTCTATAGCAGATTTCTCTGTGGAAGACCAGATGGGAGCATGGAGGACACAGCCAGGGAAATTATTATCAACTAAGCAGTGCAATTGGTGCTCAGGGCTCCACCTGAGCTTCTGGACCCCCCCTTTGCTTGTCAATGCAGCCTTGGTGGGGCCAGTCTGAAGTTGGGACGGGCTGTGAAGGGTTGGGTCCCCCGGTCCATCTGCACAAGACTGGCGGCCTCATGTGGGAGCTGTTCCTCACATTCCCCCACAAGCTCACAGTACTTTTATCCTCTGCTGAGAGTGTCAGTGATGCTTTTGAGAGCCCAGCATGGGAAGCAGAGCCATGACAGCCAACACATGTGGCAGTCTGACACAGGGCTGGCATAGAGCCGTGAGAGGTAGGAGGCTCCTCTCTGGAGAAACAGACAGAAAACTGTTGTTGTTATGATAATTGTTGGGGAATTAGTTATTGTTGACTTATTTATTGGTCTAATTAATTTCTTGTCTTTAATAAACTGTTGCTTATTAGCCATTTAATTAATGCTTGTGAGTAGAAAGAGTAACTCCTTCAGTGTAATATAAGGCTTAGCTTCGCTTTCCCAAGTTTCTGGCTTGGGTTTGGAGAGCAGTTTTTTTAATAATCCGCTTATATTTAAATCTGATCTTTGCCTCTTGAAACCAGAGAGAAGCCGGGACTTCTCAGTGAGTAGCTACCCTTTCTCCATCCATCCTTAATGAGCAAAATCTGCTTACAGCCAAGAGCCACAGGGCTCACCCTAGAGTGAGAAAAAGTCCCACCTGCTCCCATCTTACCTACCAGCCTCTTCTTCAGGGAACTAAGGAGCAGCAGAGAGCTGGCAGGTGGCAGTAGTCTGACAGCATCCCACTGCTCTGTGTCACAGCAAGGATGTGAGGGAGGATGATGGAGAGACTATTCCAAAGCGAACTGGCATCTTCCCTGCCTCAATAGAGAACTGCTCTGCTTAGAGAAATCTCTCATGGCTCAGTCACCCAGGGCTCTTTTTACCTTCTCTGTTGTTTCACCTTTTCACAGACAATGCACTAGCCCTACATTTTCACTCAATCTCTTCAATTCTTCCCATGCGCCCTGCAATACTGCTTCCAGCCACAGTTGGGGACTTACCGATTTAGCTTTGCCTCATCAAGGGGATATCAACTGGTCCTTCACTTTCAATCAGAGCAAAAAGGGAGTTAAGCCCATCAGCTCTCCAACAAGACCTTCAAGTAGCTCTTTCCAGTGTCTGGCGATCCATTTTCATGAGAAATCTGGAAGTGTGCCAGTGCTGCAAGTTCAATTAAAATCTTTCGGTACATGATCAGAATGCCCACTCGTATAGCCCAAGACTTACTGATGTCTGGGTGTGGGACTGAAGAGAGATATACCTCCACGGACCTCAAAGTTGCGTGGTGAATTCAGCCTCTTCCTCTCTGTTGTAACACACTGGTGCAGGTCCTGTGTCCAGAGCTCGCAGATGGCTACCCATGCTCAGCAGTTCTGTGTCCTGACACAGTGCGTCACCAAGTCCTTCATGGGGCTTCCTGCCCTTCTCAGGCCTTCCAGTACTCTTACATGTGCACTCACTCCATGCTTATATTTTTCCTCTGAATATTCAGATTAAGGAAAAGCTAGGCTGGTGTTTTCTATGGTTAGTCATCTATGATAAGTTGTTTTGTCAAAATCTCTCAGACTCTCACTGATTTTCTTCCAGTGGGGTTGATTTTGAATGTGGATGAGAATAAAAGCTGGCATGCCCTCCTGCAGAAGTTTTCAACCCCTCTCTTCTCTGCACTCCTTAGCTAAGGACTGCAAGGCAGTTCATCAACCATTGAGGATCTGCCCCTATTGCTAGAGGTCTCTGCCCATGGTTCTGCATCACAGCACACTTCCATGCTGCAATGCTGTTCAGCAGTCCATATCCTGATTTTTTTCTCACTCTACAGTTGCTTTGCAGCACAGCATGCTGCCTTGCTGAGGATAAATTGTGTTTTCAGGTCATTGTTTTTTCAGGCACCAAAAGGTTTTTGCGCGCATAACACATAAATTAAACATTATTGATGCTATTACTATGATTGCATGTTCCAGTTCCCAGGCTTATTTTAATGATGTGCATTATGAAAAAGACATGTTGGCATAACAGTGAAAAATATGCTGCTCTCCATGGCATTTCATTTTATAGATCAACACGAGAAGTCGATGATGGTGACTAATTTCATGATAAGATCATGTCACTTGTTGCCTGTCATAAATGAAATGTCATAAGCAGTCATCTATTCTACATTCTTGAATTCATTCTAATTGCTATCCTTAACACAACTGATTGTGACTGAGATACCCTGTAGCAAACAAGACTGTCTTTACCTTTGTCCTTTAATACATGTCAAGTCTATGGAGCACAGGCCAAAACTTCACCTTAAATGAATAGAAATTCTGGTTTGGCTGTCAGTTATCACCATTCTTTTAATGTATGAAAGGCAGCTTTGTGCATGCAGCCTATTCTCTCCTATCTGGTTCATTTCATAAGGCCTTGTAATGGCAGAGCTTTCAATTTAGTCCAGACATTTTTTTTTCCAGTTGATTTACTATGGTTTCAGTTCTACACAGAGATGATTGAATAAAGTAACATAAATCCCTGAATGATTAGAAAATGTGATCGTTTATTACATAGACAATCAGTTTATTTAAAAACATAATTAGTTTGTACCTCAGGAAACCTTTCCCTGGTTGTGATAAACTATAAATAATTACTGCCTCTCCTTCAGTGAAATTAAAAGCCACACAATTCTACTACTAGGAATGTGTGATTTGTTGAAGAAGAGGGTTTCTGTTTTCCCCTCTATATTTTCAGCAAATTGATTTTTCTTTCTTTTCATCCCTTAAGAGGGAGAGAAATAGAACAGATATATAAGATAGTGTAATATAAGTAGAATTACCAGTGGTGGTAGGAATCTACTTTGCAGTTGTCCTGCTAATCAAATAGGAGACAAAATCTTTAGTGATGATAGGAGGTGTTAATGCTCTGCCAGAAGCAGACTGACCACCCTTCCTGATCCTACAAGCTGCATCCTAAAAGCTTCCTTGGCTGAGAGCCACAAGACCTATTAAACACTTTCAAGATCTGGAATAGGAGGAACAATTCACAAGTGAGAGCTGACAATGTGTACTTTTGAAGAAGAGGTTTTTCTCTGTTCACAGATGTGTACTGGTGGGGTGCAGGGTGGCTCAGTGTCATCAGACTCAGGATTCTATGATAACTTACACCTCCTGGCATACTCCAAAAGCCAGGGATCTGCATAGAATCATATAATAGTTGGGTTGGAAGGCACCTTTAAAGGTCATCTAGTCCAACCCCTCCACAATGAGCAGGAACATCTTCAGCTAGGTCAAGTTGCTCAGAGCCCTGTCCAGCCTGACCTAGAATGTGTCAAGGGATGGGGCATCTACAACCACTCTGGACATCCTGTTGTTTTTAGAGCTGCATGACAGCATCTTATAGACAAACGCCTTCTTCTTATCAGCTGTGTGATGTGAGAGCTATGCTTGAATGGCATGATGCCCAAATGCAGCTCAGGAGCACACACTGCTAACTGAGCCCCTGTTCTCACAGGTCTGCATGGCTAAGAGGTGTATGGATGAATTTGTGGAGTCTGACCTCAGATGGGATAAATTCAGCACCAGTTAGCTGGAACAACAGTTCCACACGCTGGTTCTGTCACCTGCTTTGTCTGCACCCTTTCCTATGTGAGAACTTGTTTCTCTGGAAGGCTGTTCCCAGTCCTGTCACAAAGATGCCATCTCCTTGGCTTTTTGCTTTGGTTCACTCATTTGTGAAATGAGTATAACAATTACTTACTTGACAAGGAAGTCAGAGGCACTCATGCATTCATGCCTCTAAAGCCTTTCAGGATCCTTACCAAAGAACAATGTCAGGCATCATTATTCACACAAACTATTGTGAGCCAGATATCTAATTCTAGGGAATTCCATGCTTTTTCTTACTGCAGTGGCAATGAGAATGAAATTCACTTTCTAGTCACATAATAATAAGGAGGTTCTGAATTTGTCAACCAATTTATCTATGTGCAAACAATAAGCTTCTGTTGATGGTCACCCATTTGTTGGAAGGTACTGTCAGACCTAGACTATATTTGGCAGATGAACACTACAGGTAATATATTTACAGTGATGAAGGTATGATTAATTTGTATTTGTTTCTGGCATCTCCATTCAGCTCTTAAATACTGTGAATTCTGTTACCAGCAGAGCCATTTCCTTATCAAAAATAATCAGTCGTTCGCTGCAATCTGCTCTCACCCTTAGCATTTATTTTATTCTTAATTACCAAGCTGTCAGCTTCATCCCTGTAGCGTAAATTGCTTTGTCCGTCAGTACACTCATAAAACACTGAAATATTAAACTCCTGATAAACAAAGTCTGGTGTACCAAGAAGAAGAAAGTAAAGAGTAAGAGAGGGAAGGCAGGAGCCCAGACTAGCAAGCTCTCCAGCCTCCTCTGGGAGCTAACATTCAGTGCTTGCCTGATAGGCAATGAGGAGGAGGGCAGAAGAGCAAAATGAGGCACAGCAAAGAAGACTTGTTCAGTTGATGTGAAATATTTAAGTCCTGAGCCCAGGTCCACTGAATCAACTGAAAGGCTTCTCTGGAAACCCATAAGTTTTGATTAAGCTCTTGGTTTCCTAGAAAAGCAGCTTTTTATCAGCTCTTACAGCTGGTCTGATTCAGGAACAAGAAGGTCAAGTGACTTCCCAGAGATGACATGGTGATGGAGTGTCTCATTTCAGGTTAAAGCTAAAACTATTCTCATTGTCATATCTATCTACCTACCTAGGCATTTATAAAACATCCATCATTGTGGTATCTCACAATTTACACCGTCACTTAAGCATTCTGAAAAGCTATTCTCCACCACAGACTCATACTTGCTGACTGGAGAGAGAGCTATTCTTTTTTATTCCCCTTCTGTCTCCAAGGTACTGAAAGCAAAGAAACTTTTTTTTGCCATTGCTATGGAGAAGAGAATTACACTATCCAGGCTTGTTAACTACTAGCTGTGCAAGACAAACATTGCTAATAAAAATATGTCTTATTTAAAAATAAGTTGCTTTCCTAAATAGAAATGTTAAATAGCAGCAAAGCACCTCCCTGTTTTTGCTAATAGATTGGACGTCTTACATCTTATTTTCTATTTGTCCCTGGCTAAAGCCAGCAAAATAAAAGAACATATAATTTGTCTGTCCAAGTATGCTCTTTATTTGCAGCCACCTCAAATAACATTTTATATGTCTCCTACTCCCAGATGTTGTGTCTCAAACCTGTATCATCAGCTTTGACAAGGAAAAGATATCTTGTCTAGTCTCTGGCAATATCTGACTCTATAACCTGACATAACCTTGTAGATGCTTGTTCTGTGGAAGGGCAATACATATTTCAAAAAACTTATTAGAAATCAGCATGCCAAAAGGTTAGGGAAAACAGATAATAACTAAAATACAGAAGATTACATGTGAAACTCAAATAGCTCAGTGCAGAACCATCTTGAGAAGAAAATTGTATGGTGGAGGTGGAAATCAGGAGGAATTTTTCTTCTAAAATATGCCAACCCACCTACAATCATTCACCACCTTATTATTAAAAAGATAATAGAGATAAAGCACAGAATACATGCTCTGTAGTCATTTGACTGCAGTCAGATCAAGAACCAAAAATAGATTACTGCCCTTTAGGTCTGTTGTATGTTTTAGTAAGCTACATGCTCTGAATGTGACTAAGTGGGCTGTCTTTTAATTAATTCCAACTTTTTCTGTATTTTTTCCCATCTCTTCTTCTGCTTGAATATACCAACTTGGTTCTGGATATACCTAAGGGACCTAATTTATGTAAACTACCCAATTATCCTTCAACTACTGTCTATCCCATTTGCAATTTATAAATGAATACGAGTCCAGGGTGTGTAATTATATGAATAATCACAAAATGAAATTGAAGAAGACTCACAATATTTCTTTGATTATCATATCATAGAATCATATCCTAGAATGATTTAAGTTTGAAGGGACCTCAAAGACCACCTTGTTCCAACTCCCCTGCCATGGATAGGGACATCTTCCACTAGACCAGATTGTTCAGAGCCCCATCCAACCTAGCCTTGGGCAATGCCAGGGATGGGGCACCCACAGCTTCTCTGGACAACCTGCTCCTGCATCTCATCATCCTCGCAAGTTAACTTTGCTATGAGCAAAACCATACAAAACTAGAATATATCTTTGCTCCTCCTGCCTCAGGCACACATGGATCTCAAAGGCACACTCCATGGATTTAACCTGTACCCTTTTCAAGCTTATGCTTGATAATGTTCATAAGCAGAGTCCTTCAACAAGTGGAGCATCACACTATAAAGCTTTAGAGTGAAGTGAAAAAGCAGGTCTTATAATTGGAATGTCAGGATATCTATAGTGTTCATGTAAGAAAAAAAGGGTTACTGAAGAGCCAGGAAATTTGTGGATCATCAAAGGCTGAAAACCTTAGTTTGGACTCTCTCAGGACATTTTTAGATGACACAGTCATCATCACAGCTGATGAGAAAATAAGCTCCTCATGTACATCCAGGAAAAGACATTATTCTGGTGACTCATGCTCAAGTGCTGCTAGACAGTCTTAATTCTCTCATGTCCTCAACAAACAGTACAAATAACACTTGACTAATGAGCGTCTCAGAAGGTTGTGGCCAGGCAACCACTGTGCAAAGCAGACTTTGCCTTGTAAGCCTGAACCTGATGTCTGTGGTTGTACTCCGTCAAAACAAGAAGTCTTACAGTACATTAAGATACTGCAGCAGGTCATCTATCAGGTCATCTGTTTCTCCTCCTCATCCTCTTCTCATCTGAGGTACAAGGGTTGATAGTCAGCTCTGAAACGTTGGCTTAATGTAACCTCCAGAATGTGCATAATTATTTAAGGTAATTCTGGCATGCACAAAAACATCCTGATTAGTTCTTGGTCTCAAAAATGTCCTTTGATGAGAAGTTCCACAGCTGACCTATTGGTTCTATGAATTATTTCCTTTAAGTGATCTTGAGACTCCCACTTTTTGATTTTATTGAAAATTCCATTTTTTTCCAACCTATTCTTTCTATAGCAATAATTATCCCATTATCCTTTTATTTTCTTTTTGACCTCTTTTTCACCTGCTTATAAGGACTTTAGTAATGTCCATATAAATTGTTCAGATTACTTATTTTCAGGCTATTGACTATCTGGGAAATATTAATCTCTACTCAGAGGTTCTCACCTTTCTTTGTCTTTAAGGTTTGCTGGAGAATGCTTAGTTTGCATTTGTTCTTGGGTGTCGTTAATGTCACATCTCTCTAAAGAATCCCCTTTTCTAGTGGCCTTCTATGATGGTGAAACTGCACCAGTGAGCAAGAGAAGAGCTACAGGTGCTGTCAACCCGGTCTTCTATAAGGCCTTTTATACAGGCCACCACAACATTCTTACCTTTAAAGCTGTGGATGTGGTTTGATGGATGAACTGTTAAGTGGAATTGGCTGGATGGCCATACCCAAAGAGTTACAGTCCATGGATTAATGTCCAAGAGGATAACAGTAACAAGTGGTGTCCCTCAAGAATCCATTCTGGCACCAGTACTCCTAAATATCTTCATCTCTGAGGTAGACAGTGGGATTGATTGCACTTCAAGAAAGGCTGCAGATGACACCAATTTGAGTGCTGCAGTTGATATGCTAGAGGGAAGAGGTGTCATTCAGAGAGGTCTTGATAGGTGTGAGCAGTGGACCCATGCAGACCTTATGAAATTCCACAAAGCCAAGTGCAAGGTCCAGCCCCTGGGTCAGGGCAGTCCCCACTACCAATACAGATAAAAGGATGAATGGACTGAGAGCAGCCCTACTGACAAGGACATGGTGGTACTGGTGGGTGAGAGGCTGATGAGCTGTCAGTGTGCACTGACATCCCAGAAAGCCAATCCTGTCCTGGGCTGCATCCAATAGTGGGCAACAGGGCCAGGGAGGGGATTCTGCCCTTCTGCTCTGCTCTGCTCAGACCCCACCTGCAGGGCTGCACCCAGCTCTGGGGGCAGCACAGGGAGGACAGGGACCTGCTGGAGCAATTTCAGAGGAGAATGATTAGAGGGATGGACCCTTCTATGAAGAAGGGCTGAGACAGTTGGGATTTTTTCTCTTAAATCTCTAAACTGGACCAGCAGTCTGCCTCCCCTGTTCTCCGTCAAAGATTTCTGGGATGGGCAGCTGAAAAACCTGTAGGTCTCTCAGTTGATCAGAGCTAATTTCATTGTGTGATGGCCAACCTGGGTGCAACATCTCAGAGGAGACTGGCTGCAGCACAAGTCAGATCCTGTCACTTGCAGGATTGGTGTCCAAAGGAGCTCATAAAGGACCATGGTGTAAACTTGTTGTAGAGGCACAAAAAAGCTTCAGCTAAACAGATCAAAGGAGCCCAGCAGCTTTGATCTGGTGCTGCACAAACTGCCATCACTGCAGATTGGTAGCTAGGAAGAGATGACACAGACAAGCTGCTGTACATTGCATGGATTGTTTTGGTGACCTTCAGTCATGTGATAAATGATTGGATGGTTGCAGCTTCTGATGGCTAAAAGCCAGCATGGTTGGTGGCTTCCCAAAACAGTTTTAGGTTGTCAAAAATGATGTGTCGAAATCCATAAAACTATGCAAGTCCACAAAAGCTTTTCCAAATACGTGATGGAAAAGACAGGGTGCATTAAAAAAAAATAAGAGGAATACATGCCAGACTAAACTGAACTTTTTTCATGAGGATATCCAAGGACTGAGTAGAGCTGCATCCTGTTTGTCAGAGATACCACACTGGAGCACACCTGGCCATGGAGCTCCTTCAACTGAGCATTGTGACGAGGCAGCAGAGGCAGCAGTTACAGGCAGACAATTATGATTCTGCCAGCAGCAGATAGCACTGTTTGGATTTACAAAGAATGTCCTGATTCTTACCCTCAACTTGTCTGTTGTAGTTTTATTTTCTTCTCTAGGTTTTGTGTATTTCATAAATACATATATTAATGGATATGCTTATGACTCATATATACATTCATACCACACTATATAGATGAATGATTGGAAGATGTGACACCCAGCACAGCTTTTATGTGTTCTGCTGCTTGTTTTCCTGTTCACAGAGATTTATTTATTTTTTCTCTCTCAAGTTCAAAGTATGCTACTCAAATAGCCCAGAAAAAAGGAGACATATCACTGAATATATGCTTTGTTCAGCTTTGTGAGTGTCTGATTTCTCTCTGCCACAACTCATGTTAGTTAAGCCAAAAAACCACCTATTGTACCTTAACACGGGACCATCTGGAGTTCATTCTTGTAATTATTTTCAAACACAGACAGTCCTCCTCTGGCAAACAGGTATTTTTAAGCATTACATGGTGCGTTTGTCAGTTTGTTGGGAAACAAATGTTGAGTTTCATAAAATTCTGAAAAAGATATTTTCAACATCATAACTAATAATCCTGATATAGAGAAAGTGGGAACATGTTTGTGCATGTGTGTGTGTGTATAGTATGGATATATAGTCTCATAGTGGCCCACCTGCAAGCTGGGAATTGGTGATGACAGTCAGGGATAATTGATTTTCCCCTCTAATCACTTGGAGTGCGTCTTTTTCATTGCAACTCTTTTGTCAATTCTCTGCAGGAATTGCATATGGGAAATTAAGGACATTCAAACTTGAAAGGGATTGTGGTGCAAATGCATTAGCATCAAGAGTTATTTGCACCTAGATACATATTCTGATTGCATTTGTCATAGGTGAGTAGAGAACACAGTGTTTGTGGGTTTTATGGGGATGCACCATGAGCTGATATTGCCCAGGCAGAATATGGAAATTGATGTTCCCAGTGTAATCATATGCCTTTCTGTCTGACGCTCAAGAAATGTAGACTTGCTGAGTCTGATTTCCAAAAGTAACCAAGAAACTTAGAAGTCCATGATCAAAAGAGCATTAAAAAACAGATTTGTAAAGGAACTGAAATAGCTAGGGATGTTTACAAAGCCTGGACACAAGTTATGATCCCAGGTCACTACTGCTTTTCAATACCTTCCCCAATTGTCCTCTTAGCTGATCTGCAGTAGGTGGCTACCTGTATATTTAGATTCTTGGATATCTTTGAAAATCTGTCCCTGCACACAGAAAACAGTATCAAGCCTTCAGCACATTGGAATGATAAAATATTTATTTTCTCCCTGGGAGCTTTTGATAATTACCTGTCCTCTGTCATCCTTATTTACTAGTTAATGAAGCACTGCTCCTAGGGACTGAAGAGGCAGCATTCATTTTTCTCAGTGTTAGACATTTCCGTTGTATGTTTCATCAGCACAGTTATTCCCCAATCTGAGAGAAAGTAAGAAGCATTACCAGTACGTGATTTATTTGACCTGTGTTAGACAGCTACATAAATATGAGGTGAATCATGCTTGGAGATGCTTCTTTCTCTCCAGTTCTCTATCAAAAAATTCAAGAGAAGTGGCTCAGGTGTATATGTCTAGATTAAAGATACAACATCAGGAGAAATACAATCAGCAGATCCAGGGGAATCACTGTTATTATTTCCAACTACTTGGCAATATAACACTGAGTCCTGTTCAAGAGGGATGGGGAGATGAAAAGGGTCCAGAAAGTTGCTACCAAAATGGTCGGTGGTCAAGGACCTAAAGTGGACAAACTCCAAGGAGATATTGTGGAGATGAATATATTTAGTGTGGAGAAGACTAAGGAAAGATACCATGACACCTGAGAGCTACCCTAAATGCAGTTGTAAAGCTGGCAGTATGAATGTTGTCTGTCTAGTGGCTGATGAGTTAGGAAGGGATAACAGCAACAAACTGAAGTGGGGAAGGTTCAGACTGGATTTTAGCAAAACAATTCTCAGCGTAAGGATTGCTTAGCAGAGGAATAAGGCGTCCAGAAGTGTGAGAAACTTCTCCGTTTTGGGAGGTGCTCAAGAGTCAGTTAGATCAAGCCCTGGCTGCTCTGGCCTGGTGACAAGTTAGTCCTACATTGGTGGAAGTTTGGTTTAGAGACCTCCAGGTCATGCCACCAACATGTCTTTAGCAGACAAAATCCCATCCTCTGTCAGTCTGAGAAACTGTCTGAATTTGGTGGTGTTTGCAATTTTTCTGAAATGCTTACACCACCCATCTCCGTATCTTTTCTCATTCTTGATGAGCACAAATGATCATTTGCATTTTCAAATCCCCTGGCACCCAGGGGGATATTTTTCTTTCAACCTACTGATGATGTAAGACTGATGTGAAGAAATTAAAAAGATATTCAACAAGAAATTGAAATTCAGGACTTTTTCTTGCAATAACCAGAAATTCAAGGGTGGTTCTTTCCGTAGGGACACTTTGACCCCTCCCCACCAGAGTTTTATAATCCTGACTTGCAATTTTGTTTACTTTTTTTTTTATTCTAGTATGCAGAGGCAGCATAATGCATTGGAAAACCTTTTTTTGGTCAGCTGAAACTGCCCTATGGAAATTTGTTAAAGCATGTAACTATTTTCCATAAATTTTTTAAAAAAATTTAGTTGTGTTGTTTTGTTCTGTTTTTTTAACTAAGAGGTGAGAAGTAATTCTTATTTATTCACTCACTTGTGTTGTAGATCTCTAGGGATTTTGCCATTTGTCCCCAAGCTTGCAGAGACAGGCATGAGTCATCTTGGGCTGAGAGTGATAAGCAATGTATAGGAGAAAGCTTAAAAGCTCATTTTCAGAAATCTCTGTTTCCTGAAATGTAATAACTAAATATTTTAATCCTGTTACTATTGACTTGGTAATGAATAACCTGCACCCTTCTTGTTACATAACATTCTAGTTATGTATTAGTGTTTTTTTAAAATCCCCTTGTCTTATACACATGCACGCACACATAAAAGCCTACTACAAAAACGTATGTGAAGATTCTCACTAGTTAAAATGCATTAGAGATATCACCAGAGACTTGTGAAAACCAGATTCCTTTTTCCATCAATCAAGATTCAGAAATAAAATGTCTTCAAACACTGGGAATATATTTGCAAGGATTGTAGGCTTTGTTACAGATGCTTAGATAAATATAAAATCTCTGAAACCTTTCACTTGGCTATTATGAGCAGTTATGCAAAGTCTGACTTCCTCTAAGTGAGTAATTGAAATGAGGTATGTGTGTGGAAACTGGATAGAAATGTCACACTGAAAAGATGAACAGCTAAAATGGAATCTTCCTCAGATGCTAAATATTTAATTTCTACTCATGAGGATAGTTTTAGTGTACATCATTTACAATTATTCTTTCTCTGAGGTCATAATTTTGGAAGTGCAGGAGCTCAGAAGATTTCTCATGTCTTTATGAAAGAGAAAAATCAGGCCAAAACAAGCCAAAATAAGCCCAAACAAGCCAAAACAGCAAAGGCAGGTTCGAGAACAGAGAGTGGGGTGAAATCACACTAGAGGGGAAAGCACAAACATTTACACTACTGTATCCTGTTTCTTCCTCTCCTTGGCTCTATTTTCCACTATTTTACTAATTCACTCAGGCTAAACAAATAGGATGCTCGTAAATTGATTCACTGTGTCTCTCTAGGGTCTATAGCCCCATTCCAGCGAACACAACTTTGCACAGCAGCCTGGCAGACACACGTTGAAGAAGAAAGTGACCAGCCTTCCCTTCAACAACTCCCACTGGCCCCCAAGACCTTACTTGTGCCATGCTTTTGGGAAATAGGAGTGGATACCTACAGGTCCGTGTAATTTGTGGACATGTGAAAGGCTGCAATGTCTCACTGAGCAGTGAAACGTAAGGACCTTTGAACACAGGCACAAACTCCTGCAGAATATTATAACTTGAGAGATGAATTCATAATGCAAATATCTTGAGACTCCAACTACAAGCAGAAACAGAAACAAGTTTCCGAAAAGGCCATTTGCAGCTTGTTTCTACTAAGATAAGGAGAGTGTATTAATCTTTCTAATGCTGCCATTCTGTTCCTCTGGTGAAAAGATGTACTGAGTCTCAGGGTAATTAATTTGTCATCCAACATCCCTATCTACTTTAACTTTGTATGGGCTGTATTGTGTCCAGCAGAGCCACGCTTTTGGAGCATCATACTCACAAGGAAAAGAAAAATGATGTTTTCCATGCTCGAGAGTTCAATGGCAGTTTATGTAGGAAATCAGAACCACACAACTTTATGGCTGGGAATGTTTTCTGGGTTTGTTTTGTTGCTGTGTTATGAAAGCACAGCCCCATGAATGAGACAGAGATTCAAATACGGCTGGGAAAACACCTTCTAGCAGCCAGGACTCTCAACCCGGGATATGAGTAAATATCCTGGTGTATGTGGCACAATGAAATACTGGATGCAGGTTTTAGCTGTGGCACCTGGAGTCATCTTGCTTCTCTAGTGCTGGAGCAAACTGTCCCTGATGGAAGGCAGAGGTCTGTTCTCTGGAGAAAAAGGCCACAGTCCCCAGTGGAGCTGCTTCCCAACCTCAGCATGGAGAGCCAGTGTGTATGACTCACTCTCACCATGCAGCTGGGAAGAGAGGCAGATATAAATCCTTGCTCCACTGAAATCATTGCCAGGCTGAAGGGTGGGATTTATAATTGACCCGGGTACATTCAGAATTTCACACCATCTGATTTTCAGACACTTGTGATTTGCAAAGGTGGAACTCAACCCTGCTATAAACAAGAGCAAGACACGTGGGTAAAATAGCAATCAGAGAAGTTGTGTTCAACTGCTTCAGTTCTGTATTTTGCTTTTGGATTTTCCTAGTTCCAAAATCATATTGACTACAGAGTTTGTGTGTTTCAACTTTAATGAAGCAGATACTAATAATGTAACATGAATTAGTCCATTAAACAATTATACCTTTACTTTTGTAAAGCACAATATAAAAGTGTGTGTATGTGAGAGAGTATATGAGCATGTGCCTCCACCAGCTAGATACTGATACTACAGCCTGGCAGCTGTAAAAATCAATTTGTATGCAATGATCACGTTTTATCTTCTAATTTCATGAAAATTCTGGGACTGTGGATTCATATTGATTTCTTTGCTATTTTAGGCTTTATTCTTAGGAATTGATTTCAGCAGTCATTTAGAAATATGTATCAGTAAAACTGAGTAAAATCTACACAAGCAGATCTTCTTTAACACAAATTAGCCCTAATATTTCTCATTGATTAACTATGACAGATACACAGTTTCACTGTTTGTCATAATGTAAAGGAGAAAGGTATGAGGGCCTTTATGAATTACACAAAATGAGAAAATACCCACAGAATCAATTGAAATTGTGGAAAGTTTCATTGAATATAACTCTGATAAGTGGTGCTACAGTTGAAAAATGCACACTGCAGCATGCTGTGGTACATATGGCCAGCACAGTGATCAGCCATAAGCAAATCTTCCCAGTATCAAGGACCCCTCCTGTAAGATAATATGAGCAATACTCTTTTTTTTTTTTTTGTTACAAAGTACTGCAACACAGTGGCACTGCTTACCCAAGTTCATCAGGATGATCCCTCTGAATTTCGAAAAGGCTTTAGAATTCAATGTTAGAATCTGAAGGCCAATGATTGCAGCTCTGACCAAAAACAAAGATTGAGAATTTGTGCTTTTTTGATGTCTATTAGGAGATCAAAGGGTCTCTTTAGCAGATGCTTGTGAGTTTCTTAAAATGAGGTGTTTTTAGGGTGTTTCAAACTACACTAGCCAAAAGTAAACAATACTGATTTAAGTCTGTACGACAATGTGAACACCTGTGAAGAGTCTAACTGCATTTCTTTATGCAAAATAGCATTAAAAAAAAAAAATTAAATCCCCTTAGGGGGTGCAGAGATCATTAAGTGATATTCAGTGTGTCGTGAAGGAGGCCAGACTAGATAATTATAATGGCTTCACCTGACCTTAATAGTCTCTAAAGTCTATGAGAAGCTCATGGGCAAGAAGCAGGTTAAGATACACAGATGGCTGCAAGTGGAAGTTATTCTCTGACCTTCAGCTCCGTGTGAGCCATGCATCAGGGTTATGGCAAAATTCATCATAGTACAAAACTAAAAGATTTGTGTGATACAAGATTAAACCAGTAGAAAAGCCATAAATTGTGTGCTTCCCTCTTAGACAGAAACTGGTTATTTGGGATTTTTTTTTTTGTTTATTCGTTTATTTGTCTGTTGGTAAATATATTGCAGCAGATGGGAGAACTATTTCCTTCTTTCTTAGTCCCTTTTTCATCACTGAGAGCACTGGAGCCCAATACCATCTGCCCAGAGGGAAGACTTTTACTCAGCTACTGAGTGAAATGTCACCTCATATCAGCTTCAGCTGAAAGAAAACCCCCTCTCTGATAAGATGTTTCTACATTTCCCCAAGTGTTCATGTTTCATCTTTACTGAGAAAGTTATTAGTGGTGCAAAAAGCATTGTATTCAAAAGAGTCAGCCCATGAAATGACGTCAATATGCCAAACCAGTTTCCACACAACCTAATCCTCCTCCTCATGGTTATTCCCGTCTGTCTTGTTGTATTCCATAAGAGCTTAGTGATGAATCAAGAGCTCATAGTGCCAGGTACTGTACAAACATAGAACGTCAAGGTGTCTCCAAGGCATTCAGAGATGGCAACAACAGTCAACAGAGGATGCAATGAAGTGCTGATAAATAGGAGGAAGAACTGATTGTGTCTGTGGCCGGGTGGTTTTGGCACATCAGTAGTCAGTGTAGTTATTGTGGATCTTATGGGAAAGAAGAGGTGATGATGGGCTAAGAGAGGGATGCTGGAGGCCCACCAATGTACCACAACTGTCCCAAATGCAAAGGACAGCAGGCACAAATGTATGAAAACACACACTTGAAAGGTATCCAGGTTGGGAAGGAATGTTTGCAACAGGTGAGGGTCTGGTTGTAACTGAGATGGGTCTCAGAACTGACCTTTCAACACAAGGGTGAAAGAAGTCCAGAAAAAAAGTAAGTCAGAAAATATAAGTAGGTTGGGTTACTGTGGTATCAGAAAGGCACCGGTGAAGGATTTAAAAAAGAGAATTACATAATCAATAATAGGAATATCATCTCCTTTTTAACTCCATGGTGACTGGATACTGACAGAGCAAGACAGTATTTGGCAGAGTATAGAAAAAGGAAGGTTGAATGTGGAGAAAAAAATATGAGAATTACCCAAAGGAGTTTCAGTTACCTGGAAACCTTCAAGCAGCTACCGAAATATTGCTGCATCCAAAAATTGATTATTTTCTATTGATCTGTTCATAAATCCTGGCATTCCTGTTTTTTCTATTTATAGTTATGCTGGCAGCACAAAACAGGCACATAATTCATCTTGAACAGCCTTGTATCACAGACATAGTCTGAAACCTCACCTGTTACCCTAACTGATAAATTTTTTGAAAGGGAGAAATTCTGGCTGCTTGTTCAGAATCCTTCTCCTGAGGAGAAGTACCCTGTCCTTTCTCAGAGAGGTGAATCAAAGCAAACAGTATATTTGTGAGCAAAAGTGCTGGATGAATTCTTGCCATGGATGAGAGGGTTTCCAAAGACAGGGCTTGCCTGTGCTTCTCAGGGCTGGCCCAGAGCACCCAAAAATCTGACTTTTTCTCCTCTGTGATTTCATACAATTCTCTTAGAATTAAATCTTTTGCATTCAGCATAGCTTCTTAGCGTCTCCTGCATTGCTCCCTGGTTTGCTCCTAACTTCATTTTAGATTCAGTTTAACAATAGATTTTGACTTTTTAAAGTTTATTTTGTCAGAGCAAAATGTCTTCTTTCTTCTGGGCTGTCTTTCAAACATCTCTTTTTGAAATTGGCTCCTGAATTTTAATTAAAGGAACCTCTTGCTTGGCCCAAAAATTAAAATGTCTCTAATTCTTTTTTTTATATCCATTTCAAGGCATCAAGCCAAACAAGAAACACTGAAAGCTGTCCAGACATATCTTTTTCTCTTTTGTCTTTCTTCTCTGCATGATTTCCTCCTCCAAGAGACAGAGCTACAGCTAGCAGTCTCCTTGCCACAGTCCTGTGACATCCCATTGGAAGTACTCTCTCCAGGATGAGTGACCTCATGGCAGGGCAGTGACAGCAACAAGAGCACATCAGCACATTAACAGTGTGGCAATCTGGACTTTGCTGTCCTGCTCCCGAACTGCTGAACAAAGACAGGAGTAGGTGTGCAATGTCATATGCTTTTGTCAGCTAAGTTGAAGTCATGTTAAACATTTGATCTTGTTCAAAGGAGATTAGACATTAGGATAAATAATTTTCCTGTTCTTTAAAATACTTGTAAAAACCCAGATTTGAAAGAAAAATTTACAAATAGCAATAATACCACCTCTCCTTTTCTTTCCATCCCTCTTTTTTGGGCATCTTTAGCTGTGTGAAAGACATTCTTCCAGGAGTGGCACCTTTGTGTCCTTTCTTGCCTCTGTTCTGTAGCTGCCCCATGGCTCCTCCTGATCATTGTGGAGCACCCACAGCAGCCTGAGCTGTGGCTGCACCACCAGGAGCTGGGCTCTGGGGCCTTGGATGCAGGGGACTGACTCTGGGGACATGCGAGGGGGTGGCTGTCAGGGTTGTAGAGAGAGGTTTCCATCTGCAGTTTATGGGAGTAAACCTCCACCTGTAGTGTGTGGTTGAGTCAAAGACTGAATCTTCCATGTGGAAGACCAATACTCTGTATTCATTTCAGCAAATAACAGCTTACATCCTGACATAACGAGGCCAATGGAATCTGATAAGAAAATAAGTTTCAAACATCCTTCACCTAATTTTGTATCACACCCAATTGTATTGTTCCTTCTCCTTGCCCTCATTCTCTGTTTCTGAAGTTTTTATTTAATGTCAGATTTCCTACTATCACAGTAAACTTCAGTGATGCTGCAATGGAAAACAGTCTGGCCCAGTTGTAGAGTGTAACCACAGCTGAGCAGTCAGAGCCAAATTAGAAAATACTAATGGTTTTGGGGTTGAGCCACAACATAGACTAGGGGAAAATCTGAAGAGAAGGAGAAGAATGCTTAAATTGAACAGCTGGTGCCGTAGAGATTGTGTTGGGCCACACCAGATTTGCCTCTGTGCTTCAGTGACATGCATGGTTGAGACAAGATTTTCTCTGGACCTTGATCTCCAAGCCATGATGGTTGGCATGCCACCAGAGACACTGCCAGAACTGCATCTTCTGCCAACCCCACAAAAGCAGGCCTAGATAGGATAAGGTTTAAAACCTTTGGGAAACTTCCAAGTGTTTGGTCCTACTAAACTTTTTGGAGTGACAACAATGAAAGTACTTATTGAGGTCAGGACAGTGTGGCACAATGTGATTTTAATTTTTGAGGAGCTTGAGAGAATAGAACGTAACAAATTACATACATAATTTGTATCTACTGAATGAGGCCAGATCCCTGCAGCATCAAAATGCCTGTACAGAACACAAGTGAAATAAAGCTGCTTACTTCAAGTTTTGGCATTTCCATGCTTTCCAGCTACCTGCTTTTTCCATACCTTCATAATATTCCTGCTACAGTTTTGCAGCACTGGGGACCGTGCTGTCTGCCCTACCATTCATGCTGGCTCCTGCCCAGCACAAATGCTTGTGTGACAGGGGCAGAGTCTTCAGATTCTTTCATTGTACAACTTGTTTCCCCACTCAGCTGTAGCTGACTTGAGGAGGAGGAGGAAGGCCTTTGTCCCCTCTTGGAGAAGCAAGTGTGCCAGGATGAGCCAATGGGAGCTCTGTGGCTGTTCAAATGCCATCCAACAAGATCCATTGAGGTCTGTGAGCAGGGAGGAGTTACACCTAACCACCTAACCTCAACATCAGACCTTGCAATTAATTCACTCCTTACCAGCCTTTGCATGACATTATAACTCAGCAAGCTGGAAATGTTGCCTTAAAAAATAGTTTTGAGTCTATCAGTCACTGCTCTGCCTGAAGGTCATCAGAGGTTAACTGAATTGTGCCCATCATTCCTCTTCTCCATGCAGTATCCATCCTATCCACCACCCCCAATGGCAGATACTTACTACAGTGTTCACAAGAACTGTGCAGCTATTTCTACTTCCCTTTATGAGGAACCCTTTTTCCCTCCAGGAGACTCTTCCTTGCTGGGTTCTGTCTAAGACTTGATGGAACCAAAGAAAGAACTGACAGCAAAAGTACAGTGTTTATACCAACACAATAATGTGAACTGAAAGGAATAATTTGAACAGCTATAAAATAAAATGGGAGTAATAAAATTCTCTGAATGTGTACATACACATGCTTATTTGGACTCATATATAAAATCACAGAATTGTTGAGGTTGGAAGGGACATTTGGACTTCATCTGTACCAATCCCACTGCTCACAATAAGGTACCTACAGAAGGTTGCTCAGGACATTGACCACCCAGGTTTTGAATATCTCCTAAGATGGAGGCTCCACCATTTCTCTAGGAAACCTGTTCCTGAGATCAACTACCCTCACAATAAAAATCTCCAAATGTTTCAACGAATTTTCTTGTATTCCATTTGTGCCCACTGCCTTTTCACCTGTCTCGACACTGAGAAATCTGTCTGTGTAATCTTTACTGCCCCTCATCTGACATTTTGCACAGAAAGGTTAAGATACTCTTGAGCTTTCTCTTTTCCAGGATAAATACCCCAGCTCTCTCAGACTCTGCTTGCATCAATCCCTTACTCATTTTGGTGGTACTTTGCTGAACTCACCCCAGTATGTCCAGATGTGCCTTTCAGTGGAAAGCCCAGCACAGAGCCCCACACTGCAGGTGTACCTCACCAGAGCTGAGTAGAGAAGGATAGCCTTTCTTGACTTGGCAGTGATGTTCCTCCAGGTGCAAACAGTTCTCCCAGTTTTGTGTTATCTGCAAATTTGCTGAAGCTGTGCTCTGTCCCATTGTACAGATCATCAATGATGATATTTGACCATGTTGGCCACAGTATCTGTCCATGGGGTACCAAGCTGGTCTCCAACTGCTGATTCCAAAAGCTGGACTTCACGCTGCTGATTGCAAATCTCTGAGCCCAGCAATTCAGCCAGTTTTCAGTGCCCTTCACTGCTCATTTATCTAGTCCATGCTTCATCAGCTTGTCAATGAGGTTGTTATGAGAAAGTGTCAAAAGTCTTAGTAAAACAAAAATAAAAAACATCTAGTGCTCTCGCCTCATCCATTGAGCAAGTCATCTCCCTGTAGAGGGCTATGAGGTCAGTCATGCCTGATTTCTCCATTGTAAATCCATGCTATCTACTACTAACCACCTTATTCTCCTTTATATATAAATAAATATACAAACACACACACATATACATTAAACATAACAATTCAAATTATTCCACACATATATATGGTCCAAATAATTTAAAAGTTCCTAGGCCTTAGGCATCATTGCAGAAAATTCTTTTACAAAATCTTACCCTTATATCTATTTAAAACCCCAAAACCCAACAACAAATCAAACCAGCTAAAAAGGGTTTAGCATGAGTAATAAAAAATGTGCCAGCCAATGAATCTAGATAAATCTAAAGAATGCCCTCATCCAGAACAGCATATTCTAGCTGTCCCATCCCATCTGAAGGAGACACCACATGTGAGCTGTGAGCTGCATTCAAAGGTCAGTGCCAGTTGAAGGATTCAGACCCAGGAGATGTGAGCACTACAGGATGGGCTTCACTCTGACATCACTGGCAACAGCTTTGCACAGCAGAATTCCAGTCTGAGCTGCTATTTGAAATGTTATTAGCCTTTTCTTGGAGTGTATTGGCCTTGTTTGCAAGATGAATTCCCTAGCTGGCACCAGAAGATGATGGCAACGCGCCTTTGCTCCTGTACAAATGTGTGCTCTGATAAATATTTGTGCATCTCTCTCAGAATTGGAAGGGTTATACAACTGCAAATTAGACTCAGATTTTAGCCTTCTGAGATTCAATCAGAAGATTCTGTCATTCTTAATGTTGCAGATATCCCCAAATGCCTGAAAGGTTCCTCAACTTTTTAAGTTCCACAGGCTTAGTGATTTCTCCAGGATTTTCCTTTGGCATGAGTCTCCAAATGCTCAGAGGAGCTCAGATGAGAGCACTTGAGCTGGTCACTCTGCTCAGCTGCTCGTCCGTCTGCTGTCACCCTGTGTCGTGGGGTGGCGTTGTTCAATTCAATCAATGAGACTGCTGCGTTTTTTTGTAAAGACACATTCTTGAAACAAAGAAGAAACCAGAGGAGGGGGCAGCTTCACTTCACTTCTGGCCTCAGAAGGAGGTGGCGGGGCCGGGCCCAGCCAGGTCCGGGTCTACCCTGCTCGGCCCGGGATGGCCAGGCCTAGGCTGATTTGATTTCTCTGACCTGGCTGAAATTTTCTTTCCCGGAGGGGTGGTGAGAGAACTGCTAGTTACCCAGGAACTCACCAGGCTTCCCGAGGCCAGAACGGCTCTGAAACTAAAAGCAACTTTGAAACAAAGGAACTGCCAGGTGGCTGGAGGATCGAAGCAGCCATGTGGAGCAGCCAGAATGATTCCAGCAGCCACAGCTTCTCTCTTTTGCATGGCTCACCACAGCTACTTTCAACTAACTTTACTGCAGGTGAGAAAGAAACAAAAACCCCAGGTGCAGGTTTTTTTTCCTCCAGTTTCAGTGTTTCAGCAAGGCAAAGTTAACATAATGCTGGTAAGAACCACATGGCAGCAGGGAAACTCAGTAAGTTCTTCTTCACAGTGCAAAAAATCTGGATTGAGTTAACCTTTCAACATTGTGGGACTCTATAAAAACTGTTTCAATAGATGATAAAACTTAACCTTTGACGTCAGTAAGGAAGAAGTTTGATTTTGGATGGGGGGATTGAAGAGAATATTTTGAACTTGAATTTAAATTCTTTTCGTAAAGCTATGGTAAAGATATTAGACTTTATTTTCTCTGTGACACATGAAAAATGTTGGGGAAGGTAGCAATTTTGGGTACAACAGTGAATTGAAATATTAGTGGTTGAAACAAAGAGATATTACTGTGATTTAAGGAGAAACTTGGAGAAATGAGAGAAATGAAGAACATAGTAAAGAGACCTTTGTTCTTAGAGATAAATAAGAAACCTGTTGTATACTAAAGTAGCTCATTCTTAAAAATAACACCCCAATTAGTAATGTAGTCTACAACAAGAGAAATGTTCTTTTGTCATGCAGAAAATAATTTTTTCTTCCCGGGCGGTTGTTTTCATTTGAGACAAAGCTACAGGAAAACTTTTTTTCTTGTGAGAAAAGTCTCCATAGCATAACAAGAGAAACTCTTCTCCTCAGGTGAATTGAAGTTAAGACTGGTTTTT
The DNA here is from genome assembly GCA_013397245.1 of Thryothorus ludovicianus. Classification (NCBI taxonomy): domain Eukaryota; kingdom Metazoa; phylum Chordata; class Aves; order Passeriformes; family Certhiidae; genus Thryothorus; species Thryothorus ludovicianus. The sequence goes on from VZTB01003870.1 coordinate 68,375, forward strand.
TTTAAGGTAGTAAACTGACTACAGGTTGTGGGTTTTATTTGTCCATTGTCAGTGAAAAAAGGAAAGGTTATATGAAATTTGGTTCTGATTTTCCCATTATTATAATTTTCCTCTTTTACCTTTGTTAATAAAGTTTTTTCTTGTGTGTTTTCAAGTTTAAATTTTCTTTGTTTCTCTTTCCTTTTTAATCCTATCTCACAGTGAAAATAAACCCCCAACATTAATTGGCGCCTTGGCCAGGAAAGACCAAATTAATCCCATGACACCCTGGAACCCCCCTGTTTCCTCTTCTCTACAAAATGCTATCCAGTTTAGTTACACTTATGCCTTTCTTTACAGACCATACAAGGATATGCACACTCAGAAGTTTCATGTCTGTCATTATTGCTGCCAGAGCAGGCCCTGGAATCTAGGATTGTGCTGCTTACTATTCTAATCTGACCCTAAACCAGAAAACTGCCCTAAATCAGGTTGCTGGTGTGTGATGATCAGAGACAGCCGAGATCGAGCAGGGAAATCAATCCGTAAATCACTGGGGATCAGTCTGGGGGTCACTGTGCACCTCCCTGGGGACAGAGATGGGCTGAGGCCACACCAGGACATGGGTGTGGGAATGGGAAAGGCTCAGTGGCCATGGCCAGGTAGGGCAAGACCATGGGATCTGCAGACTGGCCCTGCTGCAGGATCTCTGGGGCAGGGATTGGGTCTTGGGGAGCTGCCATGGGGTCCTGAGCCCTGGGCAGGGGATCAGGGCCACCAAAACCTACTAGTGCAGGCTGGGCACTGACATACACGTCTCCAGGCAATCCTACTGTGTTCAGATTTTGATTTTGCTTTCCAAAATACTGTGATAATCATTTTATGGTAATAATCTAAATTAAGTCAATTAGGCTAAAAATTAAAGGAGTACCTTAAATGACAGGAGAAAATTATTTCCCTTATTCTACTGCCTGAGGACTCCTAAATGCACAAGTAAGTAAATACATTTAAATGCAGCTGACAGTATTTGCAACAAGTGTAGACATGAAGAATGCTGATGAGTGCATAAGTAATTTCATTTCCATTCAGTCATTCCAAGTGAAGTGGAACAATTTCTACTTTGCAGACTTAGCGTTTACCCTCATCAAAAACCAACAGAGAAATGAATTGCCCTTTACCAGCCCCTATTCTGCCTGTGAGGGTGCAGGAGCAGAGCAGAGTTCTGCTCAGCACTGGCACTGTGAGTCTCTACAAATCTTTTTGCACAGGGGAAAACTACTCAGAGGACAGGCTTTGCATCCATTAGCCTGGTTGGTTTGCTTGGACTTTGCTTCTGTGTTAAATTTGTGCCAAGATGAAGTTTTGACAGTAAAACTCAGCTGCCTATGTCCTTTGGAAAGCTTTATTTAATGGCGAAAATGTGGAAATGGGAGCCAGGACTCCATCTAGCTTCAGAGAATTCGGCATGAAAAAGATACTTTGCCAAACTAACCCATCTTGATGAAAGACAAAACTGTTCTTTTTATCAGTAAACACTTTAGGACTGGGCCCAGGATGTCTGCAGCATTATAATTAAGAAATTTGAAAATAATTCAGGTGGTGATAAAGAGAGGAAAAGGTACATTCTGCTTCTCTCCTGCCTCTCCACACATGAACTAGCAAGCATGTGATGGATCCTCCTTTCCAGAGCATCTCATGGCAGAACTGTGTTTTAAATGGAGGAAGTTCCTTCCTTTCATTTTCCCACCTACACCCACATCTCACCTGTTAAATGAAGTGTCAGTGGGAAATAGAATCATGGAATGATACCTCTATTTAACGTTAGTAAGGACCTCTAAGATCGAGTCCAACCACTAATCTGGCATTATCGTGTTTATCACTAAACCGTGTCCCTAAACGCAACATCTAAAAACCTTTTAAATATCTTCAGGGATGGCCACTCAATCAGTTCTCTGGCAGCCTGTTTCAGTGCTTCACAATCTCTTTAGGTATGAAATTTTCCCTAGTATCCAATCTAAACCTTCCCTGGCACAACCTTAGGCCATTTCCTCTTATCCTATTGCTTATTACCTGGAGATGAGACTGATTCCCCCCTGGCTGCACCCTCCCTTCAGGCAGCTGTAGAGAGGGATGAGGTTCCCCCTGAGCCTCCTTTTCTCCATGCTAAACACCCCCAGCTCCCTCACCCACTCATCATTCCCTAGACCCTTTACCATCTTTGTTTTGGACGTGCTCCAGCAACACTCAGAAATAGTTTGAAAGGTTCTGTTTACTCCAAGAGGAAGCAGGTCATTCTGGTACCAACTGAGTTTGAAAGGAGTGCCATTTCCAGAGGTATTTGTTTAGCACTGGTGAGGCTATACTTGTGTCCAGCTTCAGGCCACCCACTTAAAGATGATTAGGGAGAAGCAGGACAATCTTACATTTCAGTGCCTGCTCTGATACCGATAATGACAAATGACAAGCATGAAGCTTTTGAGCCTGCAAATCCTTGTATGTTGTGTAAAGAAAGGCATTAATATAAACAGAATGGATGACATTTTGCAACCCTCATCACCACAGAGACAACTGACAACGGAGGAAAAATGTGTCTATAAACATAAAAATATAGATATTTGTGTGCCATATAATGCTAGCAAAGCAAGTAAATAAAATTTGCTATTGCAGTATATAAAAAGTGAAGGTTTGAATCACTGTTATTAAAGTTGATGCACATTCCTTTTAGTAATATTTGTTTTAAGAAGACACCAATCATGACTGTGTGCTTTAGTTACTGAATGTTAAGAAGAAAAATAAGTAAGTTCCCTGCAATCTCTGAAACACACAGTGGCAACTACAGAAAATGTGTTTCTAGCTAGGGCAACGTTTTTCAAGGTGGGGACAGATGGATCTCATCTAATCTGTAACACAGCATTAAGGGCCTGGATACTCCAATGTAGTTTTACAAGACTCAAGGAACTCCAAAAAACCTTGGTGATAGTCCAAGCATAGTTTGAGAGGTACATATGTAAGACAAGAGCTGAAGGGACACTGTTATGAGCAGGACACAGACAAGACTTCAAAATGCACATCCTCAAAGCTCTTTTCATGTGTTTGAAGCTTCATTTACATATCACCAGAGTTTTCACAATCACCACTTCTCTAAAACCATAGGCAACAAAGATTTGGAGAAGGTTCACATGAAACCTGCCAACGCTCCAGAGCTCTGTTTCCCTAGAACTTTTCACGACCCAGCTTTATGAAGTCCAGGGCAGCTTAGTCCAACTCAAACTGACCCTGCTGTGAGCAAGAGGTTGGACCAGAGACCTCCTGAGATACCTTGCAACCTGAATTACTCTATGATTCTGTGGCTACATGGGGAATGGGAGGTCTGTGCATCAAACTGCACTGCAGCCTGTTCAGTAATACAGACTAAATACCACAACCTCTCCTTGGGGTTGTTACACTTTAGGTTCTTCACTATCCTGGTAGCTCCTGTATGGACCCTCTCAAATTTCTCCCAAACCAGCTTGAAGAGGGATCACTCAAGTCTACACAATGAGGATGAGGTTTGTCTTTGTCACAGTACATGAAAACTAACAAAGAAATCCAAAACAAAAGACAGGAGTAAACTGCAGAGGATCAGAGTGCCCAGAGTGTCCCAAAAACAGTGGGTGTTCTGTTTAGTTAATTATAACGTCTTTGACTACTTGACAGTATAGGTAGGAAATACCTTAATCACACATGTAAAGGAGTGTGAACTGGGAGATTAGATGGCCCTAATAATAAATATGTAAGAGCAGCATTATGAAGTATTCAAGCAAGGTTTCAGAATGTTAGGAATACAAAGAGGAATTAAAGTGAGATTTGGTCTGGAAAAATAAAAGCTAAACACTGAACACCTGAGCTAAATAAAAGCATAGCAGTTTTTTTGAGGGGTCGCTATCTGGTGAAAGTAACACATCAACTAAGAGTATTCAAGTGAGATCAGGACCATAGGATCACCTGAAGTCTCTCCAACCTGTATACTGCTATGATTCTTTCTTACCCTTCATGTAATTTCTTCCTCCTGCGTTCTCTCTCCAGCTGCTCTGTGTTGGAACAAAAAGGAAGAATGATGCCTTAGCCAGCTAAAATTGCACCTTCTGCAAGACTGTTGAGAGCCTGGGAACAGAGAGGAAGTGAAAAGTAGTGGGTAAGCAGTTCAACACTTGAACTTAGCATGAGGTACAAGTAAAAGAGAGTGGAAACCCTCTATTTCTCCAACAGCAAAATTATAGAAATAGCAGGAGGGCAGAAAGTTGCCTTATGTTACGACTCTCTTCCCTGTCCTTTTGTGTATGTTTGCCCTCTTTGTTTTGAAGGAAGAATTACAGCAAAACCAGCACATTTTAGTTAGACTTTGGACTTTTCTCTGAAAAATGTAGTAATTTCTAGCCTTAGTGATGTGAAGAAAGACTGCCAAACAAGAAGATTTTTCCTTACAAAATTTCCTTAAGCTAAAGGTAAAAAGCAAAAACTGTTTGTAAAACAAGTCCATAAAGCAACAAAGAAATTAATCTTTTTATTCCTTCCTGCATCTGCAACAAAGGATTTCTCAAGTGTTCAAGGACTGAGCTTCCTGTTCTCAAACCCCAAGCTTTGTTTCACTGTTTAATGCAGTACAACGACTGTCTTTGTAACTCACTGTAATTGTAACTCACCTCTTTATTCCATTAAATACAAAATGAACCTGATCCCTGCTGGTGGTCTTCAGATTCAAGAACACCTGCTACCAGACAAGGGGGGCGAAGAAAAGGTAGAAGGAACTTTCAAACTTTTGGTAAAGTTAAAAAAGCAGCCAGAAAGTTTAAAGTGCAATACATTCAGATGTGAAAGAGCCATTTTCATGTGTGTGAGGAGACATTGTGAAGGAAAGGTGGTATGAAATTGTGGAAGCTGTCAGGCCTGAAACAAGCACCAACACAGCCATACCAGAATGTCTAATATGTTATTGTCAGCGTTTCTTTGTCTGCTCACCAGCCAGGGAAACCACCTGCTTCCACTCCAGTTGCATCCCAGCCCTCACAGCATGGTCAGGACAGAAGTTTTGGTGTCTGTATTGCTCCAGCTGCCATCAGCAAACATGGGGCTGCCTGGCACATCCCCCAGGCACCACCCATCATGGGATTTGCACATCTCATCATACCTTTCATAGAATTATGGAATCATAGAATCATTTGTGTTGCAACAAACCTTTAATGGTCATAGAATCATGGAATGATTTCAGTTGCAAGAGATCATAAAGGTCATCTAGCTCCAACCTCCCCGCTATGGGTTGGAACACTTTTCACTAGGTCAGGTTGCTCAGCCCCATCCAACCTGATCCTTCCTGATTCATGGCCCTCCTTTTGCTGCTTGTATCTCTCTTCCCAGTCTCCTGCCTCCCCTCAGTTACACAACCCTCCTCTAAAGCCTGTTCTCCTGTTGGTGACAGTTCTCTCACATCAATAACCAGACTTGGTATTTTTGGGTCATTTGCCTGGGTATTCTTGGCCCCACATGGCATTACTGACATGGTCACCTATTGGGCCTGTTGGTCTTGCCCAGCCCTACTCCACAAAGGCCCCCAAAATCAATGATCTGCAGAGTCTGGGTGTTTCTCACAAAGCCAGTCTTTGCCACCTGCGTAGCCTGGACATCCCATCTTGGCACTGGCACTGTTGCCACCTTCTTGCTCTGGTTTTGGATGTGCCTAGCAGTTTGTCCTGTCAAATTCACAAGCTACAATTAACCCCTTATCATGACTTCTGTGTGTGCTTAATGAATTGCTTTTCCATCTGTGAATATCAGGGACAGTTGCCAGAAAAAATCTGTGGAATTGTACTTAAGGAGCAACCTTGGATGTCTGGAAAAAGAAATGAAGGTACTAGGGACAAATTCAGAGAAGAAAAAAGTTTAAAAGTTTAAATACAAAAACTTGTCTCTAAAAATGTACTGAATGAAAGGTTTTCCCCTGGGTGCATGCTGCCTTGAAAAGCCTGGGTATTTTTAACCTGACCTTCACAAATAGGCAAATAGGGTTATGAGGGTTCAGTGAAAAATTATTTTGCCTTATTTTCCACCTCTTTAAGATTTGTATTAAATATCTTCTCGATGTTTAATCCAAGCATCAAAAACTAATAATAGGATAGAGGATAGATGATACCTCATGACTAAAGATATTAAGAGGTTTTAGAGGTGTCTGAAAAAAATCAGTGCTCCTGTGACTGGCAGAAGACCACAGTGTCCAGCTCTTGAAAAATGTGTAGACTACCAACTTGGACATGCTGGATGTCACTTAAATTGGCAGGGCTCAGATAGGGGATTCCTCTTCAGCTCATTTCTGCCACCACTTTCATTTTATGTGCCTTTGTTTTCTGATATGATAGATACCAAAGACCTCACTGGGAATCCTGACTCTTTAGCCCTTACAAGCTACAAGAGACAATGAGCTTGAGACTGGATCTGGGCAAAAGCAATCTGAATGGCTGTGACTAAGAAAATCAAAACAGATGAATTTGCAAAATTACTCTTCCTCAGGTATTCCAAATGTAGCAGCCTTATGATTAAGCCAGGCAGAATTCCCCATGCAGAATAGTCAAAAAAAAAGATAACAGGGGAAATATAAAATAGAACTAAATATTTCACTGAAAGAAAGACAAGTAATTTGGTGAAATACAATATGTTATTCACTTACATTCGTTTTTCATTTCAGTGAAGAAAGAAAGAAAGGAAGAAAAAGAAAATCACTTGGATTTGACCCAGAACACAGGTAAAGGGACAGTTTGAGTAACACACTGTGTAGGAAAACACATTAGAGAGGACAACTCTGCACTATAAGTCTGACCAGAAAGTGATGCTTGGACCATGCTCTAGGCTAGAGACCAGATATGAACCCTACTTTCATAGTTCAATCAACCTTTAAACTGAATTTTATCCAGGAGCACCAAATATTGATTCAGACCATAGGAAGAACTAATTTTAGGGATTAAATTACACATCCATAGTAGGCACCCATAATATAACCCAAAGTGTCCAGAAACTGTACTAGTGGAATTTTTCTATTTCTAAGGAAAGTGTTGAATAGCATGGAGAACAAAAAGGATGAATAACATAGCACTTTGCAGTGTGAGAAAGAGGGTTTTTTAAGCTAAAAGTATATTAGTTTCCTTGAATACTTTTGCAGTCATCAGATTGCTATAATGCATAATACTCAGCTGAAATCCCAGTTTAATTATCGGTTTTACGTTTAAATTTGATTCTTTATTCATAAAATACTATGAGGCCCCCTGACTGTATTTAATATCCTCACTCCGATGCTCTGCATGTACCCTGAGCAACGCTCACATGAAGCAATGCTGAGTTACACTTTCCAAGTGCCACCTCATCTCATGCAAAGGAAATTAGATTCCTTTTTTAATTTAATCTCGGTTCTATTTAATTAAAGTCTCAAGAATTGTTTTGTTTTTGAAAAAATTAATAGAGGTTTTCAGATAAATCATTCACTATGAGTTTGAATTTTGGACAAGATATTCTAGGCTATGAATAAATTTCTAAGTGCTGGCAGGACCAAAATGTTAAAGAGCTGGGTGACAGGGATGACAAAGAGCTTCCTTATTTCTGCCTTAGAAGAGCTGTAAGAGGAAAGAGTTTGTGAATCTTCTCTGGCTATCTTTGCTATTCATCTTGTGCGCATGGCTTTGGAGAGGAAGACTAGTGAAAGAACTGTGCTTCTTATTCCTTTTCCATATTTTTTTTCATTTGCATTTTTCCTGAATAATTTTCCTTCCTTCAGACTAGTTAAATAAGAGTATTTGATCTTGGAACCTAGTGGAGGACACTGTGATGCTGAGAGGCTTTATGGAAATGATTCCATACTGCAGGCGTCTCTGACTCAGGAACATTCTACTTGAGAGACTGAGAGCAGCAAGATCTGCAGAGCACTCCAGTTCTGAGAATCTGCTTCATTACCACCCAGTCTTAAAGCATCACAATGGAGCAGCCAGCCACTCCAGGGATGGTAGCTGGGTGTCAAACACCTCAGCAGGCATTTTCAAGCTGTGATAATGATCACTCAATACGCCTGCTTTCAAGAACTCCTGCTCTGCAGGTTGAAACATCTGGGGAAAAAAATGCAGATCAGTGGGCAAACTCACAGGGAAGGAGGGAGTGGAGAAGAGAGACAAGATATTTCTCATCAAAAACATTTCACAAAATTAAACCCAAAGGCATAATGTGCATAATGCCTTTCTCCTTAAACTGAAGAGCATTGACACACAGAAAGGCAGGAATGTACAAAGAGGATTACAAATTGGATTCACTAGGCTAAAATAGAGACACAGACTTAAGTCACTGAGAGGTACAGTTAGGTCTAGAAGAAGTAAATGCAGACAGTTCCCTGCTTTGGAGACAGAATTGGACTTCCAGAGCAATGCTTACATCCGTTTTGAATGGAAAAAGCATCCTAATCATCCTGTATCCGAGGAATTGGAAGGAATATCAAATCAGGACTTGAACTCCAGGACACACTCTGCATATAATATTTGCAGCTCATGCATATTCTGCTCAGTCTCTGGGTGCTTCCAGTGGGGGTTTTGTTGCTAACAACCCTTCTCAAACTGTTCTTTGCTTTTGCAGTCTTTGTTTTGAGTATTATTTGGTTTTCATCTCACTACTTTACTTGGCAGTATGTGAACACACTTGAAGTCCACTCAGGAATATTGTGTACTTGGTCTCCTGGGCCCATCAACCTGGTTTGCCACTTTCTGAATGCCTCCCCCAGCTCCTGCCTGCCTTGACAGACAGCCTGTACTCATGGGTGGTAGGCACAGGTGAGATTTACTGTTTTGGCTGCAGGTATCTGGAAAGAGCGCTGCTCTCAGCCAGTCTTGAGCTGCTCATCAGCCCTCTCCTCACCTTACAGCAGGATAACTGCATGTACAGCAGCTTCATCAGCTCATCCTGTCAGAAAGATGTGTTTTATAAATGTGCACAGCAGTGTTTAAGGTAAATCAGGTTATTTTGGCAGAAACCACTTCAGTGGCAGTGAAACAAGTAGACACCAATTCCCTGTTGAGAGGCTGGGGAAGGCAATCAGGGGCAGCAGAGGGCTGGCTAAGAAAGGTCATCTTCTACCCTGTGTAACTTGCAATTGTTCCTTATATTTGACGTTAAACACATGAAATAAATACACATAGGTCACTGCATGTCCAGTATTTTAAAATATATTTATCTTGTTTCTTTGCTTGCCTCAATTCCCGTAAGTAAAAAATTAAAAGTATTTTTTTTTCCTCTTTTTAAAACTGTTTTAGACTGTAAGATTTTTGAGAGAACAAACTTCCTAGTTTGGACTTGAAGAAGCTTTCATGCAGTGCCACTCCTTACTGTGTCAGGATATGTAGGCAATACTGTACTACAAACAATAAACACTATTACTATCTTGAAATTTCTTAGTTGCACTGAAACATTCTTCAACACTCCAATAGTTTGTTCCAATTTTAAGAGATTTTCCATATAGCATGTTCCAAGCAGTAAAATTAGGTATGGAAAAATATGTTGAAAGCAACTACTGAGCCCAAACTCTGTTTAAAATTGAACAATCCCGCAAGTGAGATTCACATTGTAGTGCTCTTTATCTTTGACAAATTGTATGTTCCCTGGAAGAGCTTCCACAGCATGAAAACCTTGCATTTCAGCTTAGCACTTAGGTTTACCCCCATGCAAACCATTAAAGTCTTGTTATATTGAGTAGCCAGGGTCAGAATTGGAAAACAAAGAGAATAAAAGATGTTTATTAAATTATTAACCCTTTTGGAAGAAAAAAAGAGGAAGCTTATTCTAAACATAATGTCATCCAGTTAGGAAACATTATAAATAAATAAAGCAGCAGCATTAGCTTCCTGGGAAGTTCACTTACTTAAAAACACAAGCCGTTCAAAATCCACTTTTGCTTTTTGTTTTTAACATTATCATTACCTAAGCTCAAAATTATTACATTTTTTATTCTTCTGACATCACATTTAGAGTTATTCCTTTGAGAGTCTTCTACAGTTACAGAGACATGCTGTGAAAAAGGCATTGCCAACCACATGATAAATATAAAATTCTTTAATTTCTAGGATGCAATCTATTTTTCCTAAAACTAATTTTTATTTCAAACTATGCAAATGCAGCTGTTTTAGTGACTTTCTTGCCATCATTTTCTTGTTTATAATACTTTTTTTCACCACCTTGCTGTGTATTTTAGCTGTAATTTTTTGCTAGGCCTTTGATTTTATTGGGCTAATGTTCTGTAGAACACCATGCACTAATGACAACATTAGAATATTCACAAATACTGACACAAAACCTTATAAAAACATACTTAATGGCAAGGTATGACCTTAAAACTCATTTTGTATTAATTCACCAATACTGAATACCTCTGACATTTTTAACCCTTAACCACTGTAATTGAATGACCAGCACACCCAAAATCTTTAGAACAAATCTTTCCACATACACTCTGAATGCATACAAAATGCACAAAGGGTGACAAAATAAACCCATTTCCTCATGAAAAAGATTATAAAAGCATAATTTTCATCAATATTCAAGCATTTGGAAAGTGGATTAGGTTGTGTGGGATTTTTTCAATAAAAAACTATTTTTTTCTCTTTTTTTAATTCCAAATGTTTTGCAGAAAATAAAGCTCTGAGCTCCCAGTGGTTGTTATGTGCCATGGCAGTTTGAGCTTGGTTCTCTGGAATGGTTTCTAGACCACAATTCCAGAGAGTTTGCTTAAAGATCACAATCAGAATTGATTCCCTTCAGTTACAACATATAATAATTTGTATCCAAGATAAATTAAATGCTCCTGTCCTGCCACAGTCAGGATGATTACTCTCAGCATGCAAGCCCTTGTGACCACAGTGGGGAGATCCCAGTCACTGTGCCTGGGTAAACAGCATTTCCCACAGGGGAGGCTTGCCCCCTTCTCCCCAGCACAAGAACCAGTGTGCTCCCAGTACAGGAAAGGAAAATTCTATCCCTCCGTGTGTGGCAGAGATTCTGCACAGCCTCCAGAGCGCCCTTTCACTTGCACACCCACACTGCAGGCCCAGGCTTCCAGTCAATCCTTCTGACTAGAAAATGGAGTCTGCGGGACAACAGGAACGGACCCAGCGCTGGGGTCACCGGTGATTAACAGCAGTCAGAAAACTTGTCAATGTAATCAAAGGTGTGTTATTCTATCACCATCTGTTGGAACTGGGATGGAGGGGAGGGAGAGGGCATGGCTGATGTAATCTTCTATTGATAAGCCAGCTGATAAGAAACCAGCAAGAGCAGTTTCTTTATCTCTTCCATGACCCATCCTCCCTCCAGGGAGAGGTCTTCTGCTCATGGGCCATTGAGTCCCACTGATAAAATTACACCATCCCATTGGGAAATGCTCCATCCAGGGGAGGAGCCAAGCATTCCTACCTGGATAAAAACCTGAGATATTGGAACAATAAGCAGCCTTTTCCACTGGACTCCCAGAGGATGACCAGGCCCATCTCTCTCCACTGGACCTTCAGCAGAGGGTTGCACCTTTCTCCAGGATCACTGCTTCAACAGAGCCACATCTGCCACTCCAGGAGCACTGCAGCCACCATTGCAACTGGACTGCTGCCAACACCCTGACCAACAGGGTGTCAGGTTGTGTTCTGACAGTGGTTTTCTCTTTCCTTTGTATTATTGCATGTATTTGGTTTTCCTTTTTTTTTTTTTTCCTAATAAGTTGTATTTTCTTTGAGTCTCTCACTGGTTTTGCTTTCAAATCAAAACAGTAGTAGATGAAGCTACTAATTCTTTCTTTCCACACCATAATCTTAAACTCAGCACGAACCAAAGCCATGGATCAGATAAGTGGGTGATAAATGTATATAGTATATATATAATATGCATACAGACAAGAAACCCACAGCAGTATATTTTTACACTCAATTTTTCAATGTGTTTATATTGCTCTTAGGCCTATTTCTGATCTTTGTTCATATTCTGACCAGTCCAATTTATTTCCGTTTCAGCTCATTAAGAGGTTCTTTAGCCTGTGGTAAAATATAGTGAAAAAAAAAAAAAGTCCACTGAATCTGGAAAAGAAAGTTCCTTCCCAACAATCTGGCACATACTGATTGAAAAACCTACTCAGCTCCTTAAAACCAGTCTGGTTAATAAAGGGCAACAAGACACGTTTTGAGAGGGTCAGATGTCTGCCACATTTCCAGCCATATGTTATCATTCCTTATCAAGATGCAAACTTGTGGAAAAGACTAAATCTTCTGTTATTTTTCTTTTTAATGCCCTTGCAGGGTAGAAGGGAAAGTCAAGGGTCTTTGAATGAATATTTTTTTTGTTAAATTTTAACATAGTTTCATTTCAAGGTTTCCAGGGGGTAAAAATATGCCAGATGGATGCCAAGTGAGTATTTCATCTAGGCACAGTGCAAGACTCAGAACCACAAAGTGATTTGTGGAAGAGCTTTTAATCCTTTTCTGAGGCTCCCAGAAAAGTGGTGGAAAAGTATTCTGTAGTGTTGTAAGCCACACTTGATTTCCTGTGTGGTCTTCCCATACCTCCACCTCAAACCCTATTGCTCTTACCTTTTCATGAAACTGTAGGGACTGCTGTCACATATTCCCATTTCAAATGCAAGATTTTGATAATTCAATGTGCATTTCTAAGAGACTGTTGTACTTTCAGGTTGCAGAATAGAAACAGGGCTTAGTGATCATTTCCCTGCTACCTGATCTGCTCTGAGAAAATGTCCCTTGTGGCATCTCTGATATTCTGAGTCTTCACAGGGATTTCACGGCCTGTGGGGTATAGTTCTTTGCCATGACTCCCACAACTTTTCCATCTTGTCTCCTGTTAAAGTTTCTTAGCTATTTTCTTGGGTTTTTTCCTCACTCACCGAGCACTACTGCTGGTATTAAAAATGCTTGCAGCTGCTCTTTTCATGTTTGTGTTCCTATTCTTCACTGGTCTGCTGCAATCTCCTCGGTGCTGCCAGTATGTAGGTCAGCATCACTTTTGCTCAAGCCGCTGTTAGCGAGTGATCTGGGCCTGAGTGGAAGTTCTGCTGATGAACTGGTTGTCTCTTTTGCCAAAAATTATTCTGCCTCTTATTAATTCTTCTTTTAACATTCAGTATATGCAATGTTCAGCAAAACTGTGATCTGCAGTAATAAATGCTTCATCAGCTTGCCCTTGTTCTTGGCACCTCCTAGCAAATTTGGCCTTTTCATGTATTATATTTTGCTTGTCTGTGACATCGACTTCAAAAGTCTCTTTTTTTCCTTTTTTTTTTCATCTTTTTTTCTCTTTTCGGTATGAGACACAGACAAGCAACAGCAGCAGGAGTAGCCAGGGCAAATACCAAGGAACCTACATGACATTCTTATACCTTTTTGAATGAACTCCTGAACTTTTCAGCTTCAGCAGTAGCTAAGTTGCCAAAATCAATATTCTGCTTGTTCCTTTGTCTGCCCAGGAACCTGAAGGAAAACCCTCTGAAGGAGTGGCACTACAGCAGAAAGATAGAGCAGTAATGAGCTGAGAGGTGATGCCATGGTAATGGGTGGTTGCTTCTAATGATCCCTCTGTGTAGTACTCACCTACAATAGGTGTGGTAGATGACAAAGAGATTTGGACAGCTCTGTGACATTAAGCCCTGTGTCAGCCCCTGCTGACATATTCCCTTTTCACCAGCACCTTTTGCCTTTTCTCCATCTTCTTCCCTTGCAAGAAAACTGTTAGTGGGAGCTACAAAAGGCAGTCACCTAAATATGAATGTCATTGTGTAAGTTTTCCATGGTTTCAAACTCCAGCAGGTTATTTTACTACTATAATAAGCATTGCTATTTTTAGCTGCATATTAAGTTCTAAGAAATGTTGAAGCATTTTCTTTCCTGGTTTTTTTTTGTTTTTTTTGGTTTGGGTGTCTTTTTGTTTTTGTTTTTTTCTGGTGGGAAGAAAATGCCTGCCATTTCATTAGAACCACAGGAAAAGAAAACAAAGTGTGACTGTGTGACTGTAAACTATTCATAATAATCAGCTGTGTGGCATCTTTCAGTCAAGTGTCAGAGGCATTACAATATAGCTGCAAGAAAGGATTTTTTGGTAAGATTGCTTGCTACTTGTACTGCCAGTGTGATAGCATCATAATTTTTATAGTAACTAATAGTACCAGCAATCATCATTATCAGAAACACAATAAATCAAAACTGACTTATCTAAAAATGAGATTTCCCACAGGATATGTAATTTTAAGACTGCAGCCTTGACTGAAGAGGATTGTTTAGATTTTTCTGCAAAATCCTCAAGTTTACAGTATTTTCCACAACCTTGTGCTTGGTAAGAATATATATAGCACTCCATCAACTATTCTGTCTTTCCTTTCTATTCATTTTTCATGTTGTCTGCATGAAGTTGATAGAAATTTCTGCATTTTTTTCAGTGATCAGAAGCAATGATCAGTCAAAGATAGAGCACCAGTCTGTGTTTCACTGTCTGGAGCAAGGAAACAGCCCAAGAAGCATGAGTACAGAAAAAAACCTACGAAGTGGATTTGTTTCTGTCTTCTCCTCTCTTTTGTGCACAACATAGCTCTCGGGGTGATTTCCATGTATATTTAGCATAAAAAGTGTGCCAGTCTGTTTCTTCTAATATCATGAAATTCAAAGAGATAAGGCTGGAACACTGCACTTGAGAGCCTGGCATTAAATAAACATGGCCCCTGGATAAATAGTTAGTACTTCAGAAAATGAGGCCACCTACTTAAGTACTAAATGTGGGTTTACGTGTCTCTTTCTATAAACAGCCAAGCTTGAACATTTTATCCAGTCCATAAATCCTCAGATAATTAAACTGGATGGTGTATCTGTGCTTCACTGGTACAAGAACAAGGACAACTGAAAACTCTAGGAGTGATTTGCCACAGGAAAAATATATGGCTTCAGATAACCTGTTTGTCTTCAATAATGCTAAGGGAGAAGTCAAGATCCTTTGAGATTTCTGAAGTCCATCTTAGGTTTCAGTTGGAAGGACGTATGAAGATCTAAAATTTCAAGCCAAATGTTTTCTAAAAATATAGCTTTGAATGAAGCAAAGCTATTTATTTTGATCAAAGTACAAATTATTCATTTCAATTTTTATCACAGTAGGTGCATAAACCAGAATGCAGTAACAACATTTTTGGCCATTTGGAAACCAGGAAATTAATTTAAAAACTATTTTTTGTTTTTTGTGTTTCTGCAGAGAATTTTTGCATTATTGAATCAGGATCTTAAATGGAAAATGTCCCTCAAAAAACTGTTTGACCATAACAATACGAGATCCAGCACTGAGCAGGAAACTGAAGCCCTTGTATCCAAGATTATATGAAGGGTGTTTTATCTTCCACTGTTCTACTGAGGGGACACACACAAACTACAGTCATGATCCAGCAATGAACTAGCAAGGACTTTAACCCTGCCATTGTAGTTGAAAGCAATTAGGAACAGACTAGACAGAGAAAGATGTTCTTACTTCTGCTAATTGGAACCAAGCACAAAGGTAACTTAAAGATTTAAGCTGTAAATTAAAGCTGATAGTAGCTGTATAGGTCTAAAATTAATTATTCCAGAACTTTTTCTGTAACATAATCCAAAGTATATTTTAATTGGATTCTAATGTTTTCTTTTTTTAAGGAGACAGCTGGAGTTCCATCTGGCCTCATTTCTCACAACACAATCTATTTTGTACTATAATACTTTCAATATGGTAATTACTATTGTTGGTTGTAAAAAAACTGTAAGGTTTCAGTCTGGACAATTTCATCTGGCCCTGCAATAAAGCTGACTCAACTTTCAGTAGGCTGTTGCTCAGCATATTAAAAATTATGCACCACTGGAAACAATAAATAGCCAGACAAAAATATATAATTGTCTGGTATTTGAGTATATCCCTTAAAAACATATGTTTCAAATGCAAAAAAATGGAAAGAAATTGTATTGAAATCCACTCTTGGCTTTCTCAGTGGTAAAATCCAGATTGATTGCTTATGATGTTTTCCACAAGGAACAACTGCATTTAGACCATTAGAAAGATAAAGTATTGAACAAAATAATACTGAGTATATTACTTATTCCAGTAATATGCCTCCAGCCTTGCACACCAGCTCCAAAGCAATACCCTCTACTACAGCCAGGCTACTAAAGCTATTTAGGGCCACTGTTGGTCTGATGTGCAGAAACTGTCCAACCTCAGGAAATCATCAGTCCAAACGACAGGAGGAAGTTTAATGTCCTGGAAGTTATTTCCTCTCACTCTTTAATTTACAAAGACTGCATGATTGTTTCTACAGCACACTGAAGTGCTTAGAGACAAACGCATCCATTAGGCCTAACTGGACAGTTAAATTGGATCTAGTAGGAGCATTTGGGACCTCTTGTGCTGAGACAGGTAATGCTGATGATGGACTGAAAGCACAGAGCGGCTGAAGTGACCTGGGTCAGCCAGGACATACAGGTAGTGACGACAACAAAACATATTTTAAGCATCACTTGCAAGCTGGAGTAGTTCCCAGTGCAAGACATGCACATGTGCCACGTGACCACAGTGAAACTGGTCCTTTTGCTGTTTTAATAATCAAACAGAGAATAATTCTTTCAAAGTGCAGTTGTGCCATATATTCATGTTCTGTACCTAGA
Organism: Thryothorus ludovicianus; assembly: GCA_013397245.1. Lineage (NCBI taxonomy): Eukaryota > Metazoa > Chordata > Aves > Passeriformes > Certhiidae > Thryothorus > Thryothorus ludovicianus. Next base: position 85,066 of record VZTB01003870.1, read on the forward strand.
GAATGAAGGCTACAGAAAATGTTAGACTGTTTCTTCCATGCCCCTCTCAAACCATCTCCAACATGAGGCATATTGGGCAAATCAGGCAGAAAAGCTACAGGGAGCCCGAGTCACTATGAGACTTCCTCTTGTGCTTCACTGGGGCTGCATCTTTCCAGTGATACTGCAGCTAGTCTGGAGGGAAGAGAGGGGAGTGTTGCACCCTCCATGGTGCAACAGGAGGTCAGGATCTGTCCAGCTCCCTGTGACCCAGCTCAGCTAGGTACTGCCCATTTTAGTAGCAAAAGGATCTGTAGATAGATGCTCACACAACATTTGTTTCACATTGTATTTGCAAGGGAATGTCTGGAAAGCTGAGCACTGGAGCTTAACCTGTGTACTGTGCTTTAAGAGGCCTTCAGATGGATGACCAGTGAAATGGGTTTTTTTCTTTATCCATTTGGTGGCTTCATTTGAGAAAATAAGAAATTAGACTGTCTACATCATACTAATGTCCACAAAATGACACTCCCAGATATTACTGTCTCTACAACCTCAGCAACCATGATTGCTTTAAAAAAAAAGTCAGCTTGATATTTAAATTAATAAATATTCCTGCCTAAGGTGATTCAGTTTGGGGCTAAGTATATAAATTTTCAGGCTTTATGTGTTCAAGGTTTTGTGAGTGCTTTGGGAGTTTCTTTATTATTTTAGAAATCAGTCTCTTTCCACTTAGGAAATAAACAGGCATTTGGTGCATAGGCCATAGCAAAGGAAGGCAGGAAGGCAGGAGGGCAGGGAGGAAGGAATGTAGATTTTGCCACTCATGAGATTCTCCTCCCATTTATAGGAGTTTCACGTTCATGTTAACGTTTGATTTCAGTGATTGAACACTGCTATGAAAGAAGTGTTCAAAACCCAGGAGACCATTGTTTCCAATAAGAGCAACTGGAACTTGAGCCCGGAGTGCAAACATTGGTAAAAATATGTTTGCAGAGCAGCTACAGACCCAAATAGATTCTCAATGGAAAGTAAATCAGAATCAGTATATGTAACAAATTTGTGCTCTTCAGTGATGCCATTTGGACTAAGTTCTTGTACTGAGTTAAGAGATTAAGATTCAGATTCAGGGTGACATGAAGTGCTGTAGTAGAGTGCTGTCAGCAAAGAGTTGAGTTTCTGAGCGAATAATCCACTGTGAAGCACTGCCTTACTGCAGTCCTCACCTCAGGGGCTAATACTCTCTAGCTTGTAATTACTGAGACCTGTCTACCCAGTTTGGAATTATTCTGTTGAAGAGGAAAAGATTTAATCCTACTTGGTATCCTATTGTTCAGGTCACCATGAGTGGACACATGGTGCAATCTGGCAGGCAGTATTTTGCCTTTCTGGGAAACTGTGCTTCATACAGAAGGCCCATTCATGGAATACACATGGGTTTAGTTTCAGCAGGGACTGTTTTCCTATGTGGAGGCTGTTGGCTTTTCTAGAAACCAGAACATACTCTCCCTCTCTTCTTTGGGATTAATAATTAGGTCATTTGAAGCAAACAGGGTTATTTTCCATTGTGCCAGATGAAGAAGAAATTAATTTCAAGGACATTATGGTTTTAAACTGACAGTTGGCTTAGACAGACATTAGGGAAAAATTCTTCACTGTGAGGGTGGTGAGGCACTGCCACAGGTTTCTAAAAGAAGCTGTGGAGGCCACATCCCTGGAAGTGTCCAAGGCCAAGTTGAATGGAAAAATGTGGTTGACTGAAAGTTGTCCCTGCCCATGGCAGGGGGATTGGAACTAGATGGCCTTTAAGGTCCACTCCAACCTAAGATAATCTATGATTCTATAACAACACAGGAGCCTTTCTGTGTTAGATCTAAAAGTCCACATGGCCCACTATCCTGTCCACTACAATGACTAGGGACAAAGAAAGGATGTAAGAAATGAGGCTGATACCAAGTGACATGACTTTGATCTGATCCTCCTGAGCCAAGACTTCCTGATAGCACAGAATGGAATTTCAGTTATTTCAAATGAAGTTTTATTTCTATAATTCAGAATAAAAATTGAATCCAGATCTTAAACCTGTACATCTGTAAATGACTGATTTCTTTCCACTTGGTATAATACCTGAGGGGAAAAGGGAAAATAGGCTAGCTAACTCTTTGTTGTCATCTAAGCTCTGCAAACATTTTTCTCCTCTTTTAATTATTGTTTTGAGTCATTATTAACTACCAGCTTTGGCCATGGGACTTCTAAACTGCAGATTCCTTACAGCACTCAAGAGATTTAGCTGCTCATACAACTTGAATTCAAATTAGGGTGATACACTTTTCTTCTGGTTTTGGGATCTGATCAGAATTGTGATAAGCATCAGAAAATAATCAGGACCTTGGATACTTCCTCAGGGAGTGCCAATCCATGGTGACCCAAGTGATTATCCAGACAGCCCCCTGGGAGCAACTGAGGGTGAACCTTAGGGTCAAATGTCAGAAGATCAGCCTACTAGCAAACCTGGGAGCAGCAGCAGCTTTATGAGAGAAACTCCTTCAATCTAAACCTGTGAATCTTCTCCCACAGCAATTAGAACCTCAGGAAGAGGCAGGAGGGATTGCTTCTTTACCATTTTGCTCATCAGAGCTTATTTCTTTTGTTGCCAATCGAGCTGGCAGCTCTCTATGCTAATGAAACTGGGACAATATCAAATTCAGAGTCTCCCTATGTAAAAAGCAGCATTTTGTCTTTTGCTTTTTGTTAAAATGGTTTGTTCCTCCCTGCTTCTGCCCTTTTTTTTCTGTGCCTTCCTCCTACTTGCTTTAGCAATGTTTATTTACAGACTGCACAACAATGACCTCTCACCTGCAACCAGATATTCGGGCTCCTTTTTACCAAGCTTTTTGTTATAATCCCCCCAAATTCTTTACCTCAAAACCTACATGTTGGCTTTACAGTCTTTGTTCTACAACTCCTTTGGAGGTCCAGGGTCTATTTCCAGGGGATCTAGGAAAAGAGCTAAGAAAAGGCGGCCTATCACCAACTCACTCAGTGTCCTTGAACAGGGCATTTCCTCCTGCACTTTCCTAGACATTTTAAAGATGTCTTAGTATTAAAGGTGTGATTTGTAAGAGCAGGCTGTCAATTCTTTATCAAAAAAGCAAATTAGTCAGGATTTTAAAGCTGCTCAATAAACAAACAGCTCAAGACAATTTGGCAGGTTTCAGGGGAAACTTGACCTTGTTGAGCTGAGTTATCGCATTCACATTCAGGATATTCCCCTAAGGTATGAAAAGAGTGCAGACCTAGAAAAAAAAAAAAAGAAAGAAATAAATGAGGTAAATGAAAGAGAAGTTATTTTCTCTTTCTTCATATAGCATGCTATTTCAGCTCAAACTAACTTGCCACATATCTGTGACTGAGTACTGTGGAGCTCTTGATCATTTCACTGAGGTGTAATGATTTTCCTAGCCATCACAGCCGTATATTGCATGCAAAATTCACAATGTAGCAAGATTATACACCACAGAGAGATCTTGGCTTTGAGTCTGTGGACTATAAAAAAATCATGGTAAATAATCCATGTTTACTTGGTGTGTTGTTTTTTCTTTTAAACTCTGTCATTTTCTCCTTCAAAAGTTAAAGAAACAAGGATTAGACAAAATTAAAACTTGGACAAATAGGATACCTATTTATTACTATTCTATTATGAAGGTTATACTGTTCAAGAATAATTTAAAGATCCCAGTCAACATTTATTATAACTGTAGAAAGCTTTTAAGCAAAACATTTTCAAACTTTTTATTGACTGGTTTCTCTTTCCAAATGCAGAGCAGAAAATTCACATACAATTGTTGCTGTCAGCTTCCCTGTACTTTTAGAAAATATGAACACCAGTTCCTAATTGCCAGAGGGATGAATTAGTCATTTACAGAAGAAAAAGGAATAAAGAAGTCTTTAAATTGTAAATAAATGAATGTCACCCAAATCTTGCTAGGTCGAATGAGAGAATTTAACAATATCCAATAGCTCAGAGGTTTGTATTTCACATTTATTATGGAGAAATACTAATACCTCTATGTTTAAGTTTGCAGCTTCAATACAATGGTAAATCTGATTTTGGTTTTCTTTGCAATACACAGAGATAGGAAGGAATGCTCTTGTGGCTTGACATTTCTGGAGTTGTAGACATGCTATGTAACTGCAGGAGTCTTATGACACTTGACCACGTATCCTGCTTCTCATGTGGCAAATCTTTTCTTTGGAGACTGAATGTAATATATGGGGACCTTAGAAGCATGAGGGACAACCTGCAAATCCCTTTGCATTATGTTCAGACCACATATTTTTTGTGACATTGATGGAATTTCCAAAATACTTTTACACAATCATATTGTCCTGTAGCTATATTTCCCTGTGCTGGCTCTCTATAATTGGATGAAGCTCACCTGAGTTTTTCTGTACAGATTGGCTTCAGAGATAATCCTAAACCATATCAGGAGATGAAGCTATTTTCATTCCTAGCTACACACCTCTCACATAAACAGTTCAAAATTCTAAGATCAAAACAAACCATAGGCCTTTGTAGATTAAGAAATGAGCTTAGTTTTTTGCCAGAGTTAACCCGCTCATCATTTTGGGGTTTGCTGACTTTAGAGTTGATGAAGAATGGTAGTAGAAGCATCTTTAGAGGTTGAGGATCACTTTTTTTAAAACAGAGTGTTGACATTAAGCCATAAAAGAGAAGAAAAGTCTCCCTTGCTCTAGGAAACACTGCCTATCCGAGAGTCACTGATAGAAATGTGCTGGGGAAGGAGCATCTTTAAAACAGAAGCCCTAATTCTGACTTGAATCACCTCATTGTCAACTGTGTTTCCAGCCTGTAGGGAGTTGATCCTAAGGCAGTTTTTCCCACCTAGATCATTCAAAAACACATGTTTTGTTTCAGTGAGAAAGCGGTCTGAGAAAATAACCCAGCACAGATTTTTTTAAAGAACCTTCATGTTGTCTGAGAACTTTTTTCAGTGGTTACTGCTGGAAAAAAGATTCTCTGTAAATAAAACCACTGTAATGGCTTGGCTCATGTTTGAAAGCATCTGTGAAATGCCTTTCATGAATTGTCTTAGCACACCAACAAAGATACATGGAAGTAATTGCCAAGTTTGGATTTTTATCTTGTGTTCCTGTGTTTATTTCTAATTGGCACAGAGATTCTTCATGTTTCTTGTATTCTGCCATAAAGACAGGAAACCTCTTTCAACCGTGCTTAAGGACTCAATTACCTGACATGACATGAATGGTCATCCATGGAATATAATTGGACTTATTCTGTTTCTTCTATATTTTTTCTCAGAAGCTGTTGCTATAGAAAGAAATGCAATGCCTTTAGCTCTGTACAGGTTACTTTGGAGGCAGGCAAGACAGCAGTGTCAAGAAGTTTCTGAAGTCTTTAGGGGATTTCTTTTGAAACCAATATATTTTCTGCGTCTTCATACTTGCATTTAATCCTACCAAGAAATCACCTGGAGCTAAATTTTGTCAAGGTATTTAATACCTAAAGCTCAGAGAGATTTTCTTAGTGTAATTTGTTTAATTCCAATATAGTAATTTCATGCTTTACAGTTTTACAGTGACACTGAAAAAGATCTGCATGCTTTTGAAAATGCATGTGGTGCCTGTCTGCAGCTCTGCATTCCTACATACCTTGTAGAATTTGACCTTCATGCAGTAGTATTCAACAGCCATGGGAAGAATTGATCAAATTCTTGATCAAAATTGATCAAAACTCTATCAAATTTTCCTAAACAGAAGTTTACATGAAAGATCCTGCCCTCAACAAAGCCATGAGCTGGTGAGGCAGACAGTCCCAGCAATATGACTGGTGGCTTGATGGGATCAGAGGCGATTAACATCCTAGGGATGAATTGCCCTTCTAGTCTTTTTCGGGCTGAGCTTCACAGATCACAGCATTTTTATAATAAGAATTAGTGAAAAAAAAACATTCAAAATGATTTATTGATTTTACATTTTAAGAAAAATATTCAAAAAAATATTTTATGATCCCTTTAAATAACTTAGACTGAGGAAACATTTTGAAGAAAGGAAAAAAAACAAGAAAAGGAGGGAGCAGGGAAAGTGTCAAAGCCAGGCTTCAGCTTTATTCATATATTGAAAGAATAAGAGGTTTACTGGTGCCTGGATTTTTTGAGTCTTATTTCCATTTGGTGTGATGCTGCACTTGATAAATAATAAATTATGCCATTGTGCAATAATAAATTATGCTCTGTGAAAAATCAGGCATCTCCATCTTCCAGCATGGTCTTTACCATAGTTTCCTTATAGGGAAAATAATACAGAGGTTGAAGGCCCCTTCAAGCTGCTCTAGAGCACTGACTCATCAGCAATGTGGCTGCACCAGAGGTGGAATTCTGATGGACACTTCTGTGTCACTCTGCTGTCATTGCCTGTAGGTCCCTATTGGTTGTTGTAGGGTTCATTGAGCAGCATCTACTCGGGCTGGTATCCTGCATCTGTTCCTGCATCAGCAGCACGGCTGCTCTCCAGTGTGTGTGAATGCCGGGAACAGCTGGAGAAGAGCAGACAGTGAGGAGGAGCTGCTGCACCTTGCTGTTCTCCACACGGCTCCTTAACATCCCACAGACTGTAATTTTGAGAAGCAGGAGCTGAAGGGATGGTACAAAGCACACTGCTGTGTCTCTTTAACCGGAGTGAGCAGGTGGATAGGGAAATAACGATACAGAAGGAGGAGCTTTCATTAAAAATCTCCCTTGCTGTTGTTCTAGCCAAGAAAGCAAGCAGCAATTTGACAAGAAACTTAACTTGTACCAGCTTATGTGATCAGCTATTGATATTCAGCACCTTGGGACTTAATTTCAGTGAATTTGAAATGTGGCCTATATAGTGGGGACAAAAAAAAGACTAGGACAGATTCCTTCCTGTCCCTAGTGCAAGACAGTCTCAGCAACACAGCCATGACAAGAAAACCTGCTTTTGCAAGATAAATTATGCAGTGCTCTCAGCTGGCTGTACATATTGCAGCCAGTGCTGGTGTGATTTGAGGGAAGCACTAACAGTATTGTTCTTTACAAGAATCTAATTCAAAGAATTAATTATGAGATACAGAAAACTGAAGAGAGCAAGAGGAAATGGCAAGGGAGAGTGGACAAGGCCTTTGACTTTGTATCTTGAACCTTAGGCCTCCAGTCTGAAGTGAATCAGCTGTACAAATCTATGTGGGCCAGCTTTGGCAGCCTTGCTACCTTAAAGCTGTTTGCCTTAGAGGTGGTCACTGCCTTGTTCTGCACCCAGTTTAACCCACACTTCATTTTGGTTCACCAGCAGGCAATCTGTTTGAACAATCCAAGAAGCTGAATTCAGAAACAAATAATATTAATAAAAAATAGACATCTCACTCTCTCTCCAAGTCCACTGGCACTCTGTTTCCAACAGAGGAATATTACCACTGAGCTGCATTTTATATCTCTGAATTTTCTTCATCCCTTTTGAAATTTATTGCGGTCATGGGTTTCACAGCTGAAAAAGACATCATGTAAAAAACATTCCATTTATTTCTGGTTGGTATTTTCTTTGCTTGTTTGCTGCCTGAGCAATATTACTGTCTGCTTGCTAGGTCTTGCATTATGCAATAAGGCTTCTAGGGGGGCCCACTGAGATCAAAGTTACACTGGAGTGAAGGACAGTACCCTCTGTCTCTTGCCACTGGTTTCTTCCCATCTTACAATGACCTTCTCACTTAGCCTGGGGAGTTGACAGCTTGTAGAAAGTTGCACTGGTGGAAAAATATCAGGAATATAAGTTTCAATTTATGGATTACAATTAAGAAGGAAATAAAGTTTTATCAGAAGTGCAAATGCTGACTTACAAACCCAGTGCTTGTACTGGTACATTGAGTTACTGTCTAATCTTTTTTCCCATTTTACAATCTCCACATTAAGTGAAACTGCCGCAGCCTCAATTCCTGTAATTGTTTTCTCTTTATCCAGAAAAAGAAGACAGGTGAGAAATGAATCTGTGAGAAAGTAGTAACCTTTAAACATGTTGTTGATAGCAGACATAGGCTGACCGTGAAATTATGAAAATATATAGATGATACAGTTCTGGAAATAGTACTGTATTTGTGAACAGTTCTGGGATTTTATGGCATGATTAAATCTAGTGATTAAATTTTCTAATGCAAAACCTGCTGTTAGGAATGGCTGAGCAATGCATATGTTCTGAAGCATTGCTACCAGTTTGTCCCATGACAATCAACACAAGAGATTAACATTCTAAATGTGTGATTTGTTATTTAAAGAAAAAGCAGGAGCATTATCTATTATTATTGAATTTGATGGTTTGTCACAGTTTTAAGATAAATGAGGAAAAAGTACAAATACAGAGCAACAATACACAAACAAAGCTAAGTGCAAACGAAACAGCTGAGCATTTCTTAAGGGCTGAGAGTTGTCAAATCTGCTCCAACCATTGTTGCAAGTATCATTTCAAGTATTTAAAGGTTTTGAACAAAAAGAAGCACAAGAAATTGATTAGACAAAGCATCTGAAGAAATAGGAGGATATTAAGCTAACAAGACTTTAGAAAGGAAATCAGAAAAAAAATCCCAATTATTATATTTTCTCAACTGAAGAATTAATTTCCCAGAGGAAAATCTGTAATCTCTGTTTTGAAATGATTGAAAGTGAAGTTGAATAAAGTACAGACAGCCTTATATAAGGACATAATTTGTCTTTCATACTATGTTTTTATTATTCTGTGCTACTATTTCCATCATTATGTGCTCTACAATTACTTTCAATAGCAAGACAGAAATCAACCTTGCAAAAAAGAAGAATCCAGAGAAAGAATAAACAATTAGCTCTTTCCCTAAAGGTTTATCTCCTCTACAGTATATTTATTTTTAATAGTTTAGTTACAGAAGCACAGAGGCTGGAGTTCTCCATCTTTAACAAGCTAAGAATTGTGCACTCACTTAGAAACTGAGAAAACCCCAAGGGGACAATGATGACATGCTTCACCTTCATTTTAAAAAGACAGTTCCCAGGCAGCATGTTCTTCTGTTCATGGTGGGACACAGCAGAAGACAGCTCTGGTCCCTGCCCTTCTATTCCCTAATCTTCAACTGCATTTGGATTAGTGAGCCCCTGAACATGATCCAGGGTGTGCCCAGGTGGCCAAGAAGGCCGATGGCACCCTGGCCTGGATCAGCAGTGGTGTGACCAGCAGGAGCAGGGCAGTGACCGTCCCCCTGTCCTGGGCACTGGGGAGGCCACACCTCTGCTGGAATCCAGAATGCAGAGAATATTCCTCTGCATTTTCTAAAGGATCAAAACCCTCTGAAAAATACTGCTTTTAAACTTTGTCCATGGAAGGGGCTTCCTAGGCTTTGGGATGAGACAGAATTATCAGGAATGTAAATTAGGTAGTAGTATAATATGTAATTTATCACAGGGTGAAAAATGTGGATTCTTGGGTTTGTTAGAATGGTAAGTAAATGAAGACAAGGTGGAGGATCCTTGTGGTTTATAGGTTTCTTCCTTCTTCTTCATCTACTCCATATTCTGCAGTATCGGTGGCACAGGGTGATTGGTTGGAATTTGCTGCAATGTAGTTTTACATGGAGAGAAGTTTAGTTAGTAATTGGTAGAAAAGTAGAAATAACATACGTTTTGGGTGATAATTGGGTGAATTATCTTTAAGAGAGCCTTGAATCTACTTGTTAGGGGCTCTTGGGTGTCCTTTCTCCTTCACGCTAGACTGGTGTAAATCCTGCTGTGCAGAAACTGTATGTAAGAAAAGAATAAACAACCTGGAGAACAAATAAGCCAAGAGCCCAGTTCATTTTTTACCTAAACAAAGACTTAAAAGTGGAGTGTTACTCCACTTAATGTGGGAGCAACAAACTTGTACAACCTCCAATGCTGTGCTCAGTTCTGGGCCCTCAGTTCAAGAAAGACCCTGAGGGGCTGGAGCGTGTCCAGAGAAGGGCAGCGGGGCTGGGGAAGAGTCTGGGGCACAAGGGGCTGTGAGGAGCAGCTGAGGGAGCTGGGGGTGCTCAGCCTGGAGAAAAGGAGGCTCAGGGGGAACCTCATCCCTCTCTACAGCTGCCTGAAAGGAGGGTGCAGCCAGGTGGGGGTCAGCCTCTTCTGCCAGGTGACAAGTGACAGGACAAGACGAAATGGCCTGACATTATGCTGGAGAAGGTTTATATTGGATAGTAGAAAATATTTCCTGGCTGAAAGGCTTGTTGTCAAGCACTGGGAGAGGCTGCCCAGGGAACTGGTATATTCAGCATCCCTAGAGGTACTTAAAAGTCTTCTGTGTGTGAGAGTCAGACATGGTTTAGTGATGGACTGGGCAGTGCTGAGTTAATGTTTGGCTTGATGATTTTAGAGGTCCTTTCCAACTGAAGAGATTCCATGATTTTATGCTAATTGTGAAGCAGGACACAAAGTTCTTCAGATATTTGCCTTTACCTTTGGTGACCTAGCTGTGGTTTATTCCTACCTGGGAATAAAGGGAAACCTTTATAACTGTACAGGGTAGATGAGCCCATCACATAGAGTTAAAAGCAGTGAAGTACTCAGAAAAGCTTTGCTAGTGGTTGCTGGCAGACCCATACAAACTTGCTGGTGTACCTTCCTCACCTCCACACTGGAGGGGCTTCAGGTTCCCCTTTGGACCACAGAAGTAATTTCTTTGGTTATGTTTGTGCAGAAGCACAATTGGGCCATGCAAACCATCCCCCATACCTGTGCATGTCCCCAGTACAGCCCCGGGCAGTACACACCGCCTTTCAACACTGCTCTGGTTCATGACTGACTGCCACAGTCTACTCAGCATAAAGATGGCTGCAGCCCCTTCATCTTCAGCTTTAATCTCTTTCTCATCATGCTGCCTACTGTGTCCAAAAAAGATTCAACACCAAGTGACCCACTCACAGCCATTGTGTGCTCAGGAGGTGTACGAAGCAGAGAGACAGAGATCAGATACACCTTCCTCTACTCCTGCTCCATTTCTGCACTGAAGGAAAGGAGAGCTCCCCACATCCAGCTTGCTCCAAGAACAGGCCCAAAAGTTGTTTTGGCTCTGTCTAATCTCCCCGTTTGTTTGCAGGGTTTCGTGGGAAACACCAAAGCCCATTGCCAGCACCACAAATACACCCCTTCACGCCCAGCACAAGGAGCAGCACCTGTGAGCCTTCAGGGCTGTAACTCACACCCCACCATTCCCTGCACACCAGTGAAAAGGTACAGGCACGTGCCCCTCTCCACTCAAGTGAGGGGGATTTGCCTTCCTGTGCTGTGGCTACACATTTACCCAACACTTTCCACACACAAACAGTCTGCCCACGAGCACAGATGGTGCATGATTCACTCTGGGGCTCTGATCACTGACTGTTGCTGGCTTTGGATCTGGCCCACAGCACCAGGAAATTACCACAGGCAGTTTTACCATTCTGTAATGATTCCGCAGCCAGGGGCTCCAGCTGCCCTTCCTTGAATAGCAGCTTGGAACAAGGAGACCAGTACAAGACAGTAGGACTTCAAACAGCTCCTTACTTCTTGCAACACCAAAAGTGAAAGAAAAAAGCTCAGGCTGTGAAAGGCTACACACTGGATCAGCAAGGCAGACTGCTCCTTCAGCCCTCCTGGTGCCTGTGGTCCTGCTGGCACTTGGTACATCCCACAGGATCCAGGGACAGACTGGTAGAAGCAGCCAGGTCAGCAGCTGGGACACTGGCCCTTCTGCTCCTGGAAATGCTCAGCATAGTTAATTCAGGAATAGATGCAGCTGGATGATTTACCTGTACCACAATGGGTTGGAATTTGTGCCTTAGCATGGAGATACTTTTCCCTGTTATTACTAACAACCCTAGGAGAAGGTTGCTTTCTTTAAACACCCATAAAATACTGCAAATCCTGAGTCATCCTTCTGATGGGATATCCAGACTCTCACAGGTAAGATTTTGTGAGTGTGTTGTCATGGTCACCCAGTGACATGTATTTAAAGGTGCCTTATAGGGATGTTATCCCTATAAGGGATAACACTGACTTCTGAGAAGATACTGTAGGTAGCAAAAGGGGTACAAACAAACCCCTCTCTTTTGGTGACACATGGCCCCATGGCCTTCTGGGGGCTTTGCAAACAGAGCACTTGGCTTTGTTCTGAAGCCATTCTCCCAAAGGCCATCAGACAGCACTTCAGGTGGAGGACACCCTTTACCACTCCAAAGGTAAACATATTACTCACCTCTGTGCTGCCTAGACTGTAAATACATCTCCATGGACCAAGGCAGAGCAGAAGAAGGGCCAGACGCTTTGCTTCGTACACGTTGGCACAGACTTTCAGCCTTCTCTTTGTTTATGAAACCAAAATAATTGAGCACAAAAACAAAGCAGCTGGGAACTGCAGTGAACATCACTGACCTAAGAGCAACCAGCATATGGACAGCACTGAGGGACACATTCTCTTAGATTAATGTGTCAGCTTGGTGTTGTGAAAAAACATCTCTGATACTTCTTTTTTGTTTGTAAATAATTACAAATATTTTGCCCAGATGGTGTTTACATAGCTGCCTAAAACATTTAGTATTAACGTAGTTTCAAATTTAAAAACAATTGTGACAAATACTAGCAATTTCAAGTTGGCTATCTCTAGGTACTAATTCAGAGCCTAACTCTATGAAGTATTGTTACAGATAGATTTGTATGTGAACTTTTTAAAATAAAATTTTAAGGTAGAGAGCAGTTTAAAAGATTATCCCTTTTTAGTTGTACTTGCTTAAAATGGAAAACATTAACTAACAAAATCAGTGCTCTTATTCCACGGACACTGGTGGTATCAGAGTTGTGCCTGCATTGTTATATAAACAGTTAAACAGTACTACTTAGCCTTTAATTAAAATTTCTGCAATAATCTGAAAGTCAAGAAATACTTATTATTTCCAAACTGTGAGCAGAAGAATATTTACAGAACAAATTTTCTTAAATGTTGATTTATAGACTGTAAGAATACTAATTTAATTTTAAAATAAGCTTTTTAGATGTGTTTTTACATTAAAAACCCAAACACTTTTTCATCTCATTTGACTGTCTTAACACATCCTTAAAATAATGAATACACAGTTATGCCTACACACACGAAATAAACAATGCATGCAGAATAGCTCTGTGATGTGAACTTTGCTGCTTATTAAAGAAGGCACATGCTCATCTTTGTAAAAAAAGCCAGAGAAAACAAAATGTTATTCACTCTATAAAAAGTCTGTGTAATAAAAATCATTGAAGTGCAAGACAACAGATTTATTCCAATGCAGCTTCATGTTTTGAAGCAAACAGTAAAAATATAAATTTCAGATGTAGTTTGATGATGTTTAAAAAGATGTCTTCACTATACTCTATAACAGTCAAACACAGACCACTTGTGGCAAAGCAGCTGCTGATTACAGGATAGGTGCAGAAATGGGCTTTGTGTTTGCAACAGGCAAAATTCAAGTTTTTTTGAGAAGGTACTGCTAGCAGTGTCACAGCACAGGTTGAAGGTGACTGGGTCAGAAGGGGCTTCAGGAGGTAATACAGTGCCTCCAGTTCCAAGCAAATGCAGGTAATGTACGGAATACAACAGGCATGGATTTTCAAGGATTTGACTCAAAGAAAGAAGCAATAGTAGCTGTGAAGGAGAATAGCCCAATCAAAGCCAAGTTTCTGTAGTGTTCTGACATGAGTCAAGCACTTCCAGACTGTACAGGAAGAAACATACTTTCTTTTAAAGACTAACATCCAACTCAATGACCTGACTCATGTTTTGGCCAGGCAAAAGAAGTTTAGAGACACCTCACATAAGCTGCCCCCTCACAGAGATGAGTTGCTATCCCTGACTGGCAGCTGGATGCTGTTCAGAGAGCAGCTGCTGCTGAGGCCATAATATTTGCAGCCAAATAATTTCATCCCCAATAATCAGCTGTAATGCCATAGCGAGAGATGTCTCCTACAAAAAATATCAGAAGCATGCTGTAGATTGCACAGGCAACACCCACCATTCAGGTTTTCCATTCTGGGGTTTTCATATTTTGTTTATTTCCTGCCTTCATTGAAGTCTTCTGAAAACCAGAAAAAAAAAAATGCATATCTAGCCTTATCTTGTATGCAATGTACTATATGCAATGTGAGCACTTTGTGTACACAAATTGAAAAAAAATTCAGCCAGAGATGAGATCTTTCTCAGACAGGCACTACCACTCTCTATTCCAAGAACAAAAAACTTGCTGTTCAGAAAGGAGAATGGATTTTCTTCAGGCCACTATACAACTTCCCTGTCATACCTGACCCTACTGTGGGCTACGAATGATTCAAAAATGACCTTCACTTGCACCCAGCTACTATGCAAAATTAATTGGACTATTTAAATTCAACTAGCTGTGGTAATCCAGAGCTCAGCAAAGTTCAAGAAACTTATAAAACCTCAGAAAAATATGCAATTATAATCTGGAATTAAATGGTGAACTCTAGACACAGAAAGAAGAAAGGAGCGATTGAGACATTTATTCACTTTAAGAAGATATGCTGAAGACACCAGCTGCTCATCTAAAGACAATAAGGCCAGAACATCTTTTAATTCCTAAAGAGATTGAATAAGGAACTTGAATATCTGAATAGAAACTGAGCAATTTGCATGTAGCCACTCATGAAGTCACTGGTGCTGCTTAAGTCAGTCTGGCGGGGAGCTCAGCTTGTAAAAAGGACATTAAACGCTCTTTGGGGAGGGACAAGGCATTCTGGCCCAAGAGATCTTGTTCCTCCCTTATGGTTTGGTTATGTTCTCTACTTTATTTGTTCTCCTCCTGCTCTGTATCTTTTCCTTAAGAGACATGGTGCACTTCAGGATGGAGGTACTCAGTGCCAGAAGGCTTCTCCAGGAAGGTGCAGCATCCAATAGAAGCCTGTACTAATTGCTACTCCCAGGCACCCTTTTCAGATCTGTAAAAGAAGCAAACTGATCCCAAGACAATACTGAGCATTTCACAGTCTCACGCAGTAAAGAAAGGATTACAGAGAACAGCTGCTGTGTTAAAATAGAAATTCATAGTCTTGTAGGGTCAGTGGTATTTTATGGAATTTTTCATGCCTGGAAAATTTAATGACAGCTACAGAATGCCATATTTCTTCCTTACCATTTCCAAGTTTATGATCAATTGCCTCATCTTTCCAGGCCAGCAGTGTTTGCCATGTACATGAAAAAGGATGTGCAGGAGCAGCCAGGACCCTTGATATGTATTTAGAGGCTGAGGGTGGTTCTATTGTAACTGTGATGGAATTATCCATCATATAAAGTGAGTAAAGGTATCTCTGACGCACAACCATGATCTGCAGCCACATTAGTGGAAGGCAGGGTAAACACACTGCAGGCGTTGTCCTGACAATTCATATTAATAAGAGAAAATGTAGATTTTAAAAGCAAAGGGAGAATGAACTCATAGAGCAATTGCTTTTTGGATATTTGGGCGTGATTCTTGCTGAATTAACTTTACCACTCCACAAGCTCTGCTGCTGACAGATGTATAAAGTGACTACAGTGATAGCAAAGAGATTTCAATTTCTGTTGAATTACTGTAATTTCTTGAGCTCACTTTGCAGACAGTGTTTTGAGGAAAACAAAATTCACTTTTGCAAAAACATATCTAGTCAAGTTGGGGCGTGAGAAGCACAATCTGAGAGGCTTTCTCCACCCCTATCTTTGTGCCTGTCTAGGAAGACTCTTCCTCAATCCCTGCTGTGTCTCAGCATGAGTACCCTGGTGCAATATTTTTGAGAGACAAAGATATTTAGGAAATAGAGAATCAAAGAATATAGAATTCTGTGAATCCTGTGACATATTTCATCTCCGGTTCAACTATGTGGCTAATCCCAGTGAGGCCTCTGGAGGTCATTATGTACAGGCAGCTGTGATATACTGAGGTTCTGCATCTAACACACCCTCTAACAGCAATGCACAGCTGAAATTTTTGGTGAGTCAAAATCTTGGGACTTCAGGCAAATAAAGAAATGCTTAGTATTAATCATGCATATTATTCATCTTTATCATTGAATCAATTATAGGTGAGCTTGAAGCAGTCCTAAAATTAGTGGAGAAGGGAGATAAAGAGAAGAAAATTTATTGACATTATTTTCCTGGTCATATAAATAAATAAAATAAAAGAATTCTGATCTTTTTTGCTGTTTCTTGCCTTTCAGGCTGTGCCCAAAATGCAGTTGCATCAAGGGTGGATTACCCTGACATATTTTCCCAGCAGCATCACATGACAGTTGCTAGCAGGGATAGCAAAAAAAGCTAAAAGAATTGCAAGGTGTTTGAGAGCAGGCTTAGAGGAAGGGCTGACTTTCCCAGACTGCTGATATCCAGCCATTCTAGAGCTGCTGACTGCAAATTCCCCAGTTAACCACAGTCCCTTGTGTTGTTACAGACTCTCCTGCTGAGATTAGCAACTGTAATTTATTTATCGTTGCTGAATTAACTTCTACATTGAAAAAGGAGCAGATCAACTCAAATTAACTAATGAAGGCAGAATTTGCCCTAACTTGACTGATAAAATATTAGATGAACATGACTGCACAAGAAAAAGATACCTATTTTCCGTGGAGATTTGGCATTTAAGATGGTTTATTTGTTACAGCTTAGTGTCTGCTGCACAAACATCACACCATTTTGTGTTACATCAACCCTCGACACCAAGTGCAGCCTAAAGCTGTCACAAACTACCAGGCATGCCCATCCTATTCATTGTCTTGGATCAATCATTTAATTGGAAAATGCAGGGTGTTCTGCTGGCATGAGAACCATTACCTTAAGTACAATTAAAGGTGACTTGGCTGTCCTCTGGGAAAACCCTGCTCCAGTGTGCACAGTAGTTTGGAATCTCATCAAGCTACCATGGTCATTATCAGCCTAGCAGAGTGTTTCATAGGTCATATTCCCAAAGTTAAATTGAAAAAAGGAGAAGTCCAAGGTTGCTAAAATTATTTGTCTGTACTGGGATGTAGCCCTGATGTCAAGACTTACTAACAGGAGTGAGTGCCACTGGTGCAAATAAGGCTTTTCCATGACTCTGCTCTAGGATTGTACCAGACATTATCAGTACACCACCCACTGCTGAAAGTGGGGTTAATTCTTACTATTGAAAAGGCCTCAGGGAGTCCTTCTTTCATTGATTTCCTCCCTCACTGCCTTTTGTTCTGTTTATAGAGGGAACATAAAAGACAACATTCTGTCTTCTCTTCTACAACTGTATTTTCCATATTTTTCATACTTGAAGACTGCTGTCATATCATCTCATTGCATTTTCTTTTTTGGCATAAACTTTACCCATTCATCTATCACTCTTAGGCCACATCATTCAGAAGTCTTTTGCAATTCCTCCACATCTTTCTCTAAATACAGCTTCCCAAACTAAACACTATATCCATTCTGAATAGGAAGATTATTTCCAGCGATCCCTTTTTATTTTCCAACACAGTGCGTGGTTTTCTTATTGTCATAGCCTAAAAAACATTGACTTATGGTTATCTTGTAAACCATGTCAAACCCCAAGTCCCTTTTTTTGGAAACAGTACTTAATCTGTGTTTTCCCCAATTTTTATGCAACAGATTAGTCCTTTCTGAATACAGACACTCTATCAGCTTTAAGAATTTGTCTTAGTTTTCTCCATATAATTCCAAATTCCATTTCCAATTTCCATGCACTTTCACATGTCTTTGTCATATGAGAGTTTAACAAGCACATTCTCTACCTCATCTTCCTATTACCATTTCACACAGATCTAGAACCCAGACTTCAAAGACATTGCTCTCATCTTGGCAGTAAACCTCAGGTAGCACACAGTTTGAGTGCAATTGGCTGCAGCTCAGCTCTCCCTCTAGCTTTTTTCATTTATTTACCCAAGTGCAAGGCCCTTGGGGAAAGGTTCATGACATGAACTTCTCAGTTTTGTGAATATCCATGGCCATACTGTCTTCTTTTAAGAGGGTAACACTCCACACAATCCTAAACAACAGGGCCTAAAACACTTGTGTTTACACCAGGTTTGTGGAACAATTCTTGCCATTTCTTTGTTGGTCCTAGATATATTTATTCCTACATTAATAGGCTGGCTTGAGCACAAGGCCTTCTATTTCATAAATGAACACAAGGTCTACAGGCCAGAGCCATGACAAAGAGTAGCTCCTTGCTGACATGCTCGTTTTTTCAAATCAGTTGCAATTAAATCAGTTGCATATATGTCAAACCAATGATAAACCTTGACATTTCCCCATGTGAGGGGCACCCTCATGGATACACAGCTGGAATTATAACATCAGCAGTATGTTTGACTCAGGGTTATAAACAGAATAAGGACAATGTCTGTGACAAAAAGTGTATAACTATGACATATACTAAACAGGATTAACTAAGAAATGTCAAATGAGAATAAGATGTTTTTCACTTTATATCATTATCAAAATTAGCTCATAATCCTATTTTCCTTCTCTCAGACACTGCCTTGAACACAGGATGGTGCCTGAAGCCCAGGTGTTACCTAGGTGTTGAGGTGGCAACTTTCCATAAATCAATCTAGTTTTGTCTGTGTATTACTGAAATACTTTGGGGAACAAACCTGCACTAATAGGGGTCATTTCCTGGTGAGGGAACTGGAGGGCAAGTTCAAGGAAACCAAAATTACCTGTAAGATGAGTTTGGCTTTCAGCATATGCTGAACAGAAGTGCCCTTGACCATTTCCCAAGATGGACTTTGCATCAAACCACATGATCACTTTTATTGCTAAGAGTTCACTGTATTAAACAGGAAACATCAAGTTTTTGTCAAGACATGATAAATTCTCTTAGTCTGTTGGGATTATTTTCTCTCCACTGCTTCCATAAGAAATTAAAGAGTCATCTGCTTTGCCACTCTGGCTGTAGCATTCCAGCTGGACTTCAAGCTTGTTTATGCTATGTACATTTAAAACAAACTTGGCAGATGGAACAGTGGGTTCTTCCAACATACACCTGCCTCAGGTCTCCCAAGCTGTGACATATGGCTTGTAGGTAATTGACTGCCTCAGAAAATGATGGCATGCAAACAACAACTCGGCCTTGAGTAGGCCCAAATTTTTTACCAGTATTTCAAACAGTTCATGTAGGGAAATGGCATCTCTCCTATTTCAAAAAAACAAACACACCAGAAACATTTTCATCAGATGCTTTTAAATTTGCTATTCACAGTCAAATTCTGCTGCATTTAGGCAGAGGCTAGTTTTCCACTTCGGGTAGCCATAAATGCTAGCAAGAATTAGAAAGATAGTACAGGAACTTGGGCCTTGATTCATCACTTTGCTATCTGTCCATTTAATACCAGACAAATTTCATCAGAGTTCTACAATAACCTGCCAGGAACTAGTGATGGGTAATTTTAATATGGCAAAACGAAAACTGAGACTTGTAAAATTAATCAGTAATTCATTCATGTGTTGCCAGAGCAGGAGGGAACCATAAAAATTTTAATAATAAGCCTGAATTTCGAAGATGCTCCATTGCTATAATACTAATGCAACTGCTGGTTTTCCAGGAACCCTTGGCTTATTACAATTCCACCAGCTGATGACCAGGACAGAATCTGGCAGCAGGTTACAGCTCCACTGGCTATTCCTACTGATGCATGCACCATGTAGTGGGCATATTCCCAAGGACCACAGCTGGGCCAAAAAGGCAACCCATCATAGGCCCTACTGAGAAGCAGAGACAATGTCCTGGCATGGCATGGCTGAGCAGCCACCATGCAGCTTTTGCAGCTTGCTTAGCATGAGGTGCTGTGGGACATCACCCTGTGGCTCCACAGACCTACGCTGGTACCTCTGTTCTATATAGTTTATTGCAAAATAAGTATTTTCTAACAGCTCAGTGCTGGGATTTGGTGTGTGACTTTGGGGTGCTCTTCTCCAAGTTTACCTTTTTTCTAACAGAAATCATCTTCATAACAAGTCTCATTTTTAGAAAGTCTTGTGTTATAGAGGCATTACTGTCTGTATTATATGGATTGTGGCAACAGATATTCTAAAGGGGATGTAAATTGAGAAGTTTGCTTAATAAATAAAAACTTTACCCATAGCACAGAACAGGTATGAAAAGGACTAGTCTTTTTTTTTCTGAAACTATTTCATGTCAGTCTCCACAACACCAGCTGACAGAGTGATGGGGAATGACCTCTCTTTACTCTCTGCATCAATTTACTGTCACCATTTCTGTTGCCCGTTTCTGTTGCTTTGTTATTTTCCCCTTAGCTGTTTGTCTTTTCTAGTCCTTTAGTTCACTCATGTGAACGTACCGAGGCAGTCATTCCAAAAGAGAAATGGAAAGCTGTAATCAAAGTGAGTGGGATGTAATTTATCTATCACATAGATTGTCATCAGTGGTTTTGTGCAAAGAATCCACAAAAAAAAAAAAAAAGCTTGTGCTGATACACACGGGTTTCTCAACTCCAAGACAGTAATGATTATTGGGTTTTGACCTCAATTTGGATTTTCATTTTCCTCTTGAGAAAAAAGCTCTCTTCATTTTGTTTCCAACATGAAGAGCAAGGCTGAAAATGTAAATATGTTCAGTTTGCTTGCTCTTGAAGTTTTGATGTTAGAAAAAACTTGCTGATAGAAGTTCTTCTCTTCTCCAAGTATTTTAGATGAGTGTCACCTGCAATGCTAGAAAGCAGTGTCTGGAAAGCTTTATAAACCATATATAAAAGATGCTGCAAAATGAGGCTTTTTTAGCTTTCTGAAGGACCACAGGTCCTGCCCTTCCTGAAACAAATTACTGCTTATGTCCTTTGATGCCACCTTTCTGAAAAAAAGATGGCTCAGCTGTGTAAGGAGGTCCTTGGTGTCAACAGAGATGGTTGACTGTCTTTCCCAAACACCCCTAATTTGCAGTTTTCTCCCCCCTCTTCACCTGAAAAATGCAACTGAGTGGCAGGAATACTCACAAGCAAAACTGTGGCTCACATATATGGACATACAGATACATATAGAGATAACTATAAACATATACACATTTATTTCCAGGTGTTGATGGAGCAAGGAGCTCAGTAGAGGTGAGCCTGCTACAGCTCCATATCCTCTGAATACACAGTCCCAGTATTAAGAAAATAGTTAAGAAGTGGAGTTTAATGAGAAGTCAGCCAGGCAGTGCTGATCAGGCACAGGGCACAGCCAGACAAGTGTGCTGCCCAGCCACTGTTCGCACGTAAGCGGCTCCTCTTGCCCGCTTTGCCTCTACCTTTGCACATTCATTCCTGCCCAGACTTCCTTGATCCTTCCCATTCCCCACCTCCCTGAGGAGCCCATAAAAAGTCTTGTACCTCCTCCTAATGTACTTCCTCAGCATCACACAATGTCTCATACCTGCTCCACAGGCAGTGAGCGTGTCAGTCTGAAAAGCGCTATGGACAGCCTCTTCCTTTGGCTGTTTAACAGCCCCTGGGGCTGGGAATTCCCTGTGACAGCCTGGGAGGGCTCATATCTCTCACTGGTTTACTGGGACTCCCTCCTCTGCCATTTTGCCCAAGGACACTCTAACACAGTGCACACTTATAGATATACCTACTTTCCTTGTAGGCTGCTACTGCAACTCAGATCATGTGCAGTACAGGAAGAGCAGTCAAGATCTTCCTAGTATCAGGAGAACTGAATAAAATTTGTGGGGAGAGAAGTCAGAATTCTCTGATTCTGCACCCCCTTTAGAAGCTGCTAAACCAAATTTTAAGAGTTTTCAGTTAGCTCTATGATAGTAAATAAACCTTAGCAATGGTAAGTTCACCTTCAGTTTGCTCCACTTACCTTATGATGTGCTTATCTTCTTTTCTGAAATAAACTTTTAATTAACAGAGTGACCTTGTCTAGGTCACTTCATCTCTCTGTGATTCTCTTCTCCCTTTTGTTCAATTAAGACAATAAAACAATGCACCCACATGGGCATTGTGAAGCTTAATTAACTGATGTGTGTGGGACACACTGAGATTCTGCAAAGGAGAGCACCATAAGCATAGAAAATTAATGTTAGGATGAATGTTGCATAATAACCTCACACAGAATCTGTAAGTGAGCAATTTTTTAAAAATCCCTTCAGATTTTCTGATGCATTGAATTAAGTTCTGCTGCAGGGCCTTCAGTGTTAAGTGGCCAAAAGCATAAAAGAGGGAAGTAGCTTGCAGTCCCAGGTTAATTGCTCAATTAAACAGAATAGCTTATAGTTGGACTTGGTGATCTTGAGGCTGTTTTCCATTCTAAATGAGTCTATGATTTGCAGAACACAAGTTGTACTCAGTTTAATGCTTAGGTTATGTGATCTCGCCTATATTCACCTAAATCTTCACATTCTTCTCAGTACTACCATTGGAATAGCAGATATAAATTGACCCTAATATCTGTGCAAAACAGAGTATCAAACAACCTGGAAAGTTTTTTAAAAGTAGCTTCATTTACTAATCTGGTCAAGGTATATCTGATGATCTAGGTATACCTACTAGATTTCCATTTCAGAAGTATCCTTGCCACAGCTTCTGTCAATGCACTTTGTTCTCATTTCTAGTCTCATACAAAGTTTGGGTGAAGCTCAGTAGGTGCAGACATAAGAAAGAAATTAAATACCACACCACTCAAAGAAAGAATGGAATTCTACATAGTAAAATCAGAAAAGATTGTGGGAAATATCCATACTTTAAAGTTCATTTTGTAGTTTATTATATGTACTATATATTATTTTTTCACAATATTTTAAATTACTTTACCATAAGTATCTAGCTGTGTAGTTGAGTAACTTCCCTGATTATGACAAAAAAAATCACAACCAAGAAATGAAGTTCAACTTTTCAATGTAAGACATAGCAGATGCCAAGATTCTAGTGATGCCATGGTCCTTAGAAGCCAGGTGATGCACAGTTAATTTTTAGACAGTTACCAGGCAACAGTTAGGACTAACAGAAGGCCACGAACAACTCCTTAATTCTCTTTCCTGAATCTGAGCTGCTGGATTTATATTTCAACTATTTTTCCATCAGAGGTCTTAGCCATTGAAAAAAGATCATACACTATATTGGTTAGATTAGATAAGTGATTTTCTTTAGCAGGTCTAAGTATTCAATAAATCTGTTCCTTTGTAAGTATAATATAAAATTGCTCTTTCTATTTTCATGTGCTTAGAGCTAAGAAATTCTACCTGAAAGAAGTGAAGAAAAATCTCAGAGCCATTCTGTGATGTTGCAAAAAATATAAGGTTGTGATTTTGCTTTTTGTTTGGATTTTCTTTTACCTGTCATTTCTGTTTTGACATGTTTCCCAGACTCCTGTTATCAACCTTTCTAATAATTAACATTAAAATAAGAATGGTGGTTTAATACACAATGAAACATTCAGCTATGCTACAGTTTTTTCGATTTTTCCCCCTTGCTTTCACAACAAACAACTAAGTTTGATATGCTTACAAAAGAGAAGAAATTGCATGTTTGCCTGGAGTAGGAGAGAACTCAACTTGAGGATCGAGATGTACTTTTGTCTATTATTGCTCTCTGGTAGTAATAATTTGTCAAACTATCTTTTACATGCCAAAAACCACACTTCATACTATAAGTCATCCAGAGTCTGAGCTCAACATACAGAAAAAATAAAATAGGAAGAAATTGAGATTTCCTTCTATTTTACCATTTCATTACTAAAAAAAAAGGTGTTTAATGCAATCCAACCACTCTTGTACTTTTAGTATATAATCATCATCACAACATTTTTCTCATAGCAGTCAACAACTGCAGCTACACACCTGACGAGGTTTCTATATCCAGCAGTGTGATCTCATCTCTAAGAGGAATTGCATTAAACCATTGCCACAAAAAATGTGAGCCCAGTGTTTCAGATGTAAGACATGAAAATCCATATTATTTTTCCTCTTGAGGAAAATGGAAGATAGGAACAAGAAAAGGCTCTAATTTCCCTACTTCACATACTGTGTATTACCACTCTGCTATGTGTCATTGTCTGCAGGCCCTCAGGAACGTGAGTTTATTTCTACTATTATTTATGACTGTTACTGCAGTAAGCTTCTACACATAAGCTATCCCGTTCAATTGCAAACCCAGTGTGTTCAGCACAGCTGGAACACAAAATATCAGGTTGTCAACTTGTGGGGTCGAGTCATTGCAAAGGACTTAAAGAGCCTGCACTTACCCCCCAGAGGTTCTTTTGAATGTTACTGGCACTGGTGTCACTGTAAAGTATAACCCACTGTACAACGCGTGGGTTGCTTGAGAGGCTTAAGTGCACAGGAATTGGATGCTTATTCAAAGCTAGGCTGAGATGATGCCTCTTACTCCAGTTTTCTGTAGCATCTGGCATTTTACAAACATTGATTAACTATGCCTACCATTTCCCTTACACAGGGATGTGTTATCAACCCCACAATGTGTGGGACAAAACTGAAATAGGCAGCAGTTGAAAAAATTATTTTACTGCTTGGAAGTCAACATCCATGAAGCTGACTGTGAGTCCTTGAAGGTCGAGCTCTGGCTTCATAACTGGTTTGAGCTGACCTAAATCTGGGCTATTTATTTAAAGGGATAGATCTACCTTCTGCTCTCTGGCCTCAGCCACATTTTCTCACTTGTGCCAGCACAAGATGTTATGTGGATGCACAGAAGGTTGGATCAGGGAATTTACCTAACTGAAAATACAGAAAAGAAACAACCGAACAGATGGTTTAGTCACATCAAATGGACCATGGAACTGAACCCTCAGGTTCAATGCCCCTGCATTCTGCTTGGAAGAGCTGCACTTGAGGTAGCTGGGGGAGAAAAACTGAAAGGACTCTTATCTGCCTGCACCTGTTCAACATGGGTTGGGTGAGCAAAACCCTTACTGTGCACAGAGGACTTGGGCTCTCCCTGCCAGAGTGTCCCAGAGCTCATGCACAGCCCACACTGGAGAGCTCCCTTGTGCACCCTCAGCAGGAGCACAGGCTCAAACTTGGCTGACAGCAGCAGTAAGGGGGGCACTGGTTGCACAATGGAGTAGGGGAAAGCATTGGGGATAGGTAGCCCTCCATCTTGGCTAAAATGGTAAAGAGCTCCTTTTGGCTGCTCTGCTCTCCCTCCTGTTCTGTGAGTGAGGTGGTGCAGTTCTCTCACTGGTTCTGCTTCAGTCCATCAACCCTGAGGTGACACTCTCTGTCATCCCTTCTCAAATAATCCATGATTCCCATCACTCTCCACCTTTCTTTCTCTTGTACAAGTAATATGGGTTTTCTCCTTTGCCACATATGTCTTTTAAGTTTCCACATCTTCACCCCTTCTTACCTAGGCCCTGCAAGCTTCTGTGCCCAGGGCTACTCAGCTCCAGGCCATCATTTTGAACAGCCAAACTCAGTCAGGGCAAATCCAGAACACACTCCAAATCCTTCTATCTATCTTGACTTTAATGTGCTCAAAATGCTCGCCAACATTTTGACTCAAACTCTTAATGGCCACCCAAGAACGGAAGGGGTCCTTCAGACCCCCTAAAAGCCACAAAGAAAGATGACAACTTGAATAAAACTTCTGTGAAAAAATTGCTTTATCCTATTAAAGCAGGTTTCAACTAATTGGAAACAATACACTGTTGGGTTTTTTAAATAGTTTAACCAAAATGTTCCCCTTTGGCTATGTTTATCATTGAAACACAGCCATTTTATGAAACAAAAAGACAGCACTTGGCCTAGTTTGAAGCCAATATGCTGAAGGTTTCAGAAACAGTTTTATCATCATTTAAATCAAGTGACAATGCTGAGCATTTTAAGAAAACAAAGGGGAACTATGAAGGATCCTTTGAATAGATGAGTTAGATGAGTCCTCTGACCAGTTCACAAAATTTTTTATGCCCAAGTGGATCTGAACTAGCTGGTTGTTTTCTTTTGTCTTTCCTAAGAAAGGACAACAACCTGAAGGAAAAATAAATGTCATCAATCTTCAATTTTTTATTGTCTTACTTGTCTAGAATGCCAATGAATATATTTCATTTCTACCAGCCTTTTACACTCTATTGTAATAAACATCTATTAGTTTTTGGAAGTGGTCATCTCTCTCTTCACTATGCAGAGATGCAAAGCATCCTTCTTAGGACAGAAGCCAGATTCACCTTTCCTAAATTGTAACATTTACTCAAGTTGCCTCCCATCTGAGCCTGAATCGTCCTTCTGATGGTTATCTCCTTCCATTAACTACAAAGAAAACATAGGTCAAAAGCAATCAAAACAGACATCTCACTGCAGCACTTCCTTAGGGAGGAGGCACCAATGTCTGTGGGTACTCTCATCAGGCATTGTGCTCTCAGTTTTGTGTGCTTGTTTTAGGTAGATGAGATCTTGCAATTTGATGATAAAAAGTCAAAGTCTGAGTTGGGAAAAATATAAGAACCTAAGGAGTCTGGGAAATTATTTTCCAGCAGAAAAATATTTTAAAATATTTACTTGATGTTTATTCATCCTCAAAAGCCTTGGCAGGCATTCAGTGTAACCTACACCCTGGAAAAGGATTTTACTCTTTTATTCCCAGTTGTAGCACTGATCATTTGTGTGACCTTGGACAGATGACTTCCCGATGCCATGTCCTGTGCCCCTGTCCACCTTTAAACTCTTCTGTCTGTTTAGATTATGAACCTTCTGCTGCAAGGGCTGTGGTGTCACACGATAATAAAATGTGACAAGGCAAATCCGTGTCATGAGAACTGAAGCTCTTCAGAAGAATTGCCCTTTGCCAAGGCTGTTTGCCTAGAGGATGTAGACAGAGAGAATTGGTTGGGAATGTTCTCAGCAGTAACAGGACAAAAGTTAGAAGGAATTCAAAACTGAAAGCTCTCTGTGGCCTGAAGGTAACTTGGAGGCAAGGCAAGCTTTGGGTGACAGTACTGTAGAGGATTAGGGGTGTGTATTGCACAACATCCCATATAGTCCCAACGGAACCTACGCTACAGGGTTGGGAAGCAATGAACATCCACTGATTTGCAGAGAAAAAGTCAAGAAATGAGGACTTGTGAAAAGTGGCTGTACAGAGCCTTCAGATTCAGTCAATGCTTTTAGAGCTCACCATGGGACATATTAAGAAACCACACATGCACTCTCTGTATCATGCATAGATTGAGGCATCACACCTAATCAGAGAAATTTCACTTACATTAAGAGTCTTTACACCTCTAGCATCATCCATTAAAGCAACACAAATTTAATTTTCAGTCCCCTGAAATCTGAATAGTCTTAGTGTAAATGGTTTTAGAGACCTAAATGTCAATCCCCATCCCTTATAATCTACAAAAGTGAGATGATGCCACCAGTTTTCTTTCCCCTTCCCCTCCAAAGCTATGCAAAATCTATCACTTTTCTGGTGGTCCAGACTTCAGATATTCAGAAATTGAAATAAGAAATAATTTTTAAACCCTTGCAGGCTATCGGGAGCTACACTGATCCCAGATTACAATAGGAAAGTGTTACAGCTCTGTTGACCAACTCTGACAAGAGCCTGTAACACTTTGAAATTAGTTTCAGTTCCCCAGGGACAATTCTGTTAAAGCTGAGTGCCACTTACAAACAGGGACTGTTGCACTGTCCTTGAAAAAGGCACCTGAAAATACACCTCAAAAATTTATGACGAGCTAGAGTTTGCTCACTTTAATTTTTGAATAATTTATGCTTGATATAAGAATGACTAAATGTGACCAGTGATTAATGAACTGCTCACCAATGAAAGACAGGTTCCTTATTCTGGTACAGCAGAAGTCAGAGACTCAGGCTTGATTATTTCATGATATTTCTTCCAGAACTGTTTTCTGTTATTTCATGCTTATAATTCTCTATCATGTATGGAAAACTCATACAGAAAAATTCCATGAGCACTCACCTTCACTACAGTTTTCCTTTCAAAACATTTTTAGGTGCCTGAAACAAGTTGTTTATCACTCAGATTTAAAATTTGGCAGTTAGTGTGATAATTTTACAGCTTGTCTACATGAATAAGTTAATTTAATGATCATTCACAATAGTAGCTGCATTAACATTGCACTGAAATTCAGTAATTCAAGTTCTTGTCTTTTAAATTGGTTTTCCTGTAAAAATTATCTAAAAATCTCCTTGAATGTTTCCTCCATTAACTGCCCACAATTCAAAAAAGACAGTACAAAGTACTTTAATTTTAAACTGTCCAGTTAATTTAATAGAAAAGCATGCTATTTCCTATTAATATTCTATGTGCCTACCTTCTCTAATAAGCAATCCAAAGCACTGCATGGACAGTTAGGAAGAAGAAGCCTCGGTACTCTGATCCTTTGAAATGAGCAGATTATTCTGACATGCTCAAATTTTACACAATGCACTTAAAAGCTTGTTTGTAAGAAGCTTTCAGCACAGTGCTCAGTGAAACAGAAAAATTGTCATCAAAATTAGAGGAAAATAGTAGTATTTAGCATTACATAAGAAACCATTATTATTGCATCAGCTTCTGGTTTTAATTACAATGTCTTTGCTAGAAAAAGCTGGCCAGCCATTTGGTCATCCTACCCCCATTTCTTCCCATCCCTACCTCTACTATGACTACCTTCAGCTCACTCCCTCTTCTTTCAGGCACATGATTTCACAGTGGCACAGATGCCACAGGCTAAAGCTTGCCCAAGCACTCCAGAATGCAATGCGTATGCAAGTCAATGAGTGAAATTGAAGTTTCACCTATGAAAAGAATAAGGTGTTCTCTGAAACTGTAATTATATAATTTTTCCTATCACTGCTTCACTCACTAGTTGCCATGGATGACAAAATGAAGTAGCAAGGAACAAAGGAAACAGGATCAGATAAAAAAAATATGACCTTGATATATTGGGTCCCATCTCTTCAACCCCACATAAGCACAAAGTAATTATCCAGGTCAAAAGCCCATGCCAAATTCCTCTCCATGGCACAGATCCCAGAGTGCTCTCTATCACACAGTCAGTCTTAAGCTGCAGTTGCACAGAAGAGCAAGCATGTCACCAGTGACATGGAATAATGGAGGGGAGGGGGGAAAGACTCGCTAGTGGCTAAATAGAACATCTAGTCAGAATAGAACAGCTATGCTGAATAGAACAAGGACAAAAAACTCTGACACTGTGATGGTCTCACCTAGGAAAAAAATTCCTCTCTGACCCCAATCTGGTAATCATTTTACTCACAAGTGCAGCACATGGTATGCTTAAAGAATGCCACAGGACATCAGCTCCCCTCAGACAGAAATCCTGTTTATAGCTATGATCAATGTCAAACACATTAGAGAGAGACAAAAAGATTTTTTTTTAAAAGCACAAATATTCATCAAAGGAGAAACCTGGTAGTTCTTATAGAGTGCAGCTAAGCATTAGAATTTTAACATGGATTCATACAGCAGTATTGTATCACAAACACAGAGCCCACCAGGCGAGTTTCAGATCCCTCAGATGTCTCAAGGACCACTAGATCAGTAGAATGTCTCCAGCAACCTCTCACAAACCTGAGACTGTCCCTCATGTTTTACTTCATACCTGCCTTACGGGAGCTGTACTAAAAATTAACATCTCCACCTCAGGTTGCCAACAGACATTTTGTAAGGGACACTCAGCCTAGATAAATAAAGACCCCTACATTCCACCTATCTAACATAACCTGTTATAGCTTACAAGAAGTCACACTGAAAAGAGAGCAGGACTCGTGCAAACAATAAAATACTCTGCTTGAATTTCCATTCCAGGTCAGAAAACATGAAATTAATCCATGCAATATAAGAAACTATCAGTTAAAAAAACTAAATATAAAAGCCAATTCCAGAACAGCATTAAGCAAGATAGTTATTTTTCTGGCTGGAGGGTTAATATTACAATAGACAGAGGGAGAATTTAAACTCAGCTGTCCAACATCTATGGATTCACTTCCTCTGTCCAAGGCTGATGAATCTCTTCCAGCATTTGAGGAGAAGCTTATGCTTGTGAGTCCCAGGCACAAATAGTCATCAAGTCCCTGAGGATTTCTGCTGCTGGATTTTACATAGCTTTAAACTCTACTACTTGTTAACTGCAACTAGATAGCTTGGGAAATCTCATCCAGCCCAACAGCTTTTACAGCACCCATTCACGTGCATGTCACCATCCTGCCATGTGACCATTGCCAAAACAAGAGGCCAAACAGAGAGAGCAGTTCCAGAGCTCAAGGACTCAGTGGTGCTAGACCTGCACAGCTGATTCAAGACTAGGGCAACAGTGGGTAGAGTGGATTTATTGGGAGGTGGATCTTAGAGATAAATGAGAAATCTGGAAGCCCAAACTGGCCTTCAGCAGTAAGGCACTGTACTTTTCCTTGACCCACACAAATGAGTCTCCTGATACAGTACTAGACATGCTGGCAACTGGATTCCAGCTAAAATTTGCAGCAGCCCACCAGAGACTTCAGTCTCCTGAGTTGTGCATGTATCACATGCACAGTGAACTGCCTTCAGTTCACACTATAATGTGCAGGGTTTTTTATATTTATTAGAGATTTACAGGCCAGTGCCACCATTGCTCTGTGTCTTGGAGAACAACACATCATGTGTTTCTACATCCAAGTACAGAACAGTTTCGCCACCACTGGCAACTCTGAAGCAGACATACAGCTTGTAAGCTGTGTCATTTGTGAGCAGTGACAAAATTGAGGTCACTCTCATTATAGAAAGGAACCTTTAAAAGAGCACATCACTGTCCCATGGATGATGACATTTACAAGTGTTTGGCTGTTTCTAGTGAACAAAAAGTACCGCATATACTGGTAATATTGTAGTGAAAATACACTGCTGCTGGAAAAGCAAAATCCAAGACAACACAACCTCTTCTGTGGGGCTAACAGCAATACATCATCACACGTGAGATTCATGCCCGTAAACCCACTGAAAATTAAACACAGCTGATACTTTTTCAAACAAGTGTTCTAATTCTCTTCTAATCAAGCACATTAACAACACACCATAGTCATTTTCAGTGGCTTCAGCCTCGCATATTAGAACAATTCAACACATCTGGGATTGAATTAATGTCACAAACAATTTCACACACTTAGAATGATCTTCTCACTTTGCATTACATAGAAGACAGTTGTCAGGGCAAATGGTCAGTATTACAGCAGCCAGGGGCTCAGCTACTTAGACCATGGGATTCACTTTGAGAAACCTGGTCCTGGGGGCTGGTGGGTCCCATCTGTTGGAGAAGGGGAAGAGCATCTTTGGTCACAGACTTGCCAAGTTGGTGAAGAGGCCTTTAAATTAAGGTTAGAGGCCCCTTCCAAACCAAGATATTCCTTGAATACCCTCTCCCTTGTTTCAGTCACCCTTAGAATTGAAAATATTTTTTTATTAATTAGAGGCATATTCTCTGTGTTTATCCAGCACTATTTTTGTGCCTGGTAGCTCCACAGAGCTGATAGTTTAAATTGTGCAGATAGCAGACCACATCTTCATAAACTCAATAGAGATATGAATAGGGGAAAAATGCTGAGCAAGAGAAAACCACAGGGAGTAAATACATCTGTTTTGCAATGGAATCTGAGATAGGATATGAAGCTATGCAAGAATGTAACTGCTCTTTTAATAAGATATGCATGTATCCACTGTAATACAGAATTGAGTGGGGATGAAGAAGATTTTCACTAGACCAAATGCTGTGGAGATACATATATAAAGCTACTTCCAGTAAAAATTTGGATGCTGCAACTTTTGAGTCTCTCCCCCTAATGCACTGGTTAGGCTTCATCTAACAAAGGATTTATGTGGCTAAAGCAGGCAATGGTCCCAAAGACCCGAATTCCCACACCTACTTGCTGCTTAACTCTGGACAAGTTTAAGAATCAAGATGATGATACCTTATGTTTCCTAGGTACCCAGAGTTTGCTGCTCCTTCTTTCTTCCCATAACCATGAGACATCAGTGGCTCAGAGTTCATCAGGAAAGCAAAACCTGGATGAAGTTTCCCTACTATTTTAGCTTTTATTATTCATTTTACACTCTCCTTTCTACTCATCGCTACATCCCCACTGCACAAAGGCTTTGACTCTTTCAGTAACTCCTTCTTTTCCTCCAAAATGCAAGTGCTTTAGCTGTTTGAACCTGACCTGCACCACTCAGGAGTTAGGAAGCAATTTCTGTATCCATCCATGAGGTTACCTGATGGAGCAGATATTGCAAGCGTAATTAATGCCTTTCTTCAGACTACTGAATTTCATTCCTGTGAATCTATATATACTAACAAGTCACTTTTCTATAGCAAGTGGCCATTTTCTTCCAATATGATGTTGGGTAATACCTTTTCTCTCTGTACAACAAACATATAAATGAAGAGTGCAGATTCCTTGGGCTCATACAATTGTTGGGACAATTGCATTTAAACTTCAGGCTGTACACATATACATCCTGTTGCTCTATGACATTTCCAAGAGTAGACTGCCACCAGAGGACTTATTTTAAAATACTTCTATCCTGTTTCTACCCAGTAATTTGTAAAGTTTGGTCTTTGATCTATAGAAATGCTGTTCATGAATCTCACAATATTTTTAGCTTATCACCAGCCTTATTTATAGTTGAAAACCCTGAGTTAATCCACTGATATTCTCTTTCCCCAAATTGCCTTCATTGCACATTTCTTAACCTTTCAGTGCATCTCCTGAAATGAAATATGTAGGTGAGGAGACTGAAGTAGTGTTTGTGGCAGCCTGTACCATTATGCAGCTAACAGTTCTTGTCAAGTGTACTGCAAGACTTCTATCAGTCAAATGTGTCATGCAGTGGTGAAGGTGTGCTGTGAGAAAGCAAAGAGAAGCCCTCACCTCTGGGAAATGCTAGCCTTGTAACAGAAGTATTGGAAATGGTTTACTTTCAATTGTCAGTTCCTGTGCAATATTTCTGTAAAATAAATATTTTCCTTTACAAAAAAATATTTAATGGTGAAAAAATTATTTTGCAGATCAATAGATTGAAGCCTAAAGGAAAGTGATAAAATCATCTTGTCCAATCTCCTGCAGAAATCCATCTGAGGAATGTCATTAACCAAAACTCTTTGTATCAATCTTATAACTTCTTTAAAAGTAATGACATTTCAGAATAACAGTTTGAATGATAAGAATCTGCCACAGCTCAATTATCTCTGTTATATCTATCCATATTATACAGCATCAGCTTCTGCACTGTCACATCAGGATAGTCTACTCAATTCTGACCAATTAGCTCCCATGAAAAACATCTTTCCCATGTAGGATTGTGCACAAATCACCTTTCAGGTTTTTCTTGGATAAAGAGACAGATTGAGTTTTTTAGGTTCTCACTAGAAAGTATATTCTCTGCACTATCCTGTGGCTGTTTTGTGAATTATTTATCAACTGAAAAAATATGCCAGCTTGCTTCGGTACTTTGCCTTCTTACTATCTGCATACCCTAGGAAGCACTCATTGATGAGCATGAATGTTATTCTCTTTCTCTTAGGGCAAATCAAAATGACAATTCCTCCTGAGATTAGGCTGGAAGATAATTGTTTTGGTGCCACTTGCTTATACCTTTACAAATATCCACAAGTTTCAATAACTGATGATACTTTTTTTTTTTTTACTAACACAAATGAAGCAGTTAGAAAAAAAACAAATAACCCCAAACTTTTGTGGAAACCTTGAAAGTTAAATGTTGGGCTTCAAGAAGAGTCATCAGACCAAAATCTGTGTGAGAGAATTTGTATATGGATTATAAACATACATACACATATATCTATCTACATATTTATAAAAACACAAAAAACTGGGGACCATACTTGGCCTCTTTGTATGCAGCTCACTAAGGAGTTTTCCAATGCAGATATTTGAGCAGAGAAATATTTGGAGGCACAGCACAAGATTTCTTTTTTTTTTTTAATTAAAGAGATATTTGATATTTGAGTAAGGGGGAAACAGTGGAGGGAGACAAGGGTAAACCTATAAAAATAGGGTGGGGGGCTTTTTGTGAGGTAAAATTCCATAGTGACTACAAGCATTTATTTCAGCTGACACCTTCTGAGTAGGTACATAGTTGCATATGTAACATTTCCTCATATTTTTCCCCCAGGACACAGTTTTGTTTGCACTCCCAGTGCTGTGAATTTATAACTGAGGCATAATTTGGGTTATTGTATGTCTTAAGAACTGTATTTGCACAGATGGCTCACCTTCCTTGTCAGATGTCTGTTTTTTTATAGTGTCCTAATAACTACTGCATATGCTAACTTCATTCTCTATATCATAAAAACGTTGCCTTTAAGGGACAAATCTTGTATTTTTTGGCTACTTTTGTAATTACTGGAAAAACCTACAAAAGCATGATTTGGATTCACTCACAATTGCCAGCTGGAAATCAGCTACGACTCCTAAAAAATGAATGCATCTGGGCCACTGGACCTGCCAGGCAGGAGATGAGAATTACTGGATTAAAATCCTGTTTGGGAGAGACTGTAGATAATTTTGCAGCTATATGCCTACAGATCCCATTTTAGTCTTAGAAATCTGGGATTCACCTTCTGAACGACTTTCACACAAACATCACAATTATCAAACAAACCCTTAATTTATTGCTTTAAAAGATTACAGTCTGGAAAACCAAAGGAAACAGACAATGCCTGGGGGGGTGAAGAGCATGTAAACAGCACAGATGGGCTTCAGAGATTTAGTTGAGAAGCATTGCCAAATCCAAACATTTCAAAACTCTGAGTCAGGCACTAAAAAAGTCTTGAAATTTACTTACAATTCATGAGATGTGAAAAACAACTTCTTTCACTAACGCCTGCATTATTGTGCAGGCATATTCCCTGCCCAGCCGCCTGTCAGCTGTCCTCCCCCAGCAGTTTTTGGGTCCATTGGCTAACATCAACTATGTTTGAGGGAAGAGCAGAGAGCTGAACGTTGTTGACTCCTTAGAAAATAGCCCAAAAGGGTGTGTGGCTGGGCTGGGGATCGAGGAAAAGAAGGCAAGGATCACTGGGGCTTTGTTTGCATTGGTCAAACCACCCTCACCTGTGCAGCTCTGTACATCCCACCTGCAAGCCAGGCAGGTCAGGAGTGGGAGCTGTAGACCTGTGGAGCTGGTCATACAGAGGAGCAGAGGGATATTTGGGGAAACATGAAGGATCTCATTCAAAAGGTAGAGGAAGGATGCAAGTCAATGCAGCTTTATACCGCAGGGTATGGAGAAAGTTGTGGGCATTGTGGCAGTGAGGTGTGCCAGAGCCCAGGAGCCAGCTGGAGCTCCACAACCACAGAAGGCTAGCAGTGTTTGAATCCCAGATGTCCATGACAGGGATCAAAGCACATGGTCTCATTAGCCCTTTCTTACACAACTTTTCTGAAGGGTTTACTGCCCCTGCACCCTTTCCCATGCTGTTGAATGCCTTCTCCACAGCACCCCAGGGGCTGTTGCTGCCTTGTGATCCACTAGATTTGCCACACATTAGTGCAGCTGCACCAAAACTTGCTTCAGAGTAAAGTAAGTTAGTGAAGGTAAAGTGGTCTGGAAGAGTGGTAGAAGAGGGTAGGAGACAGGGAGGCACATGGAAACCTCCTCGTGCTGAGATGTTACTTGAGCCAAGATATTGTGAAGTAAATCCTGAGATATTTCTTAACAAATCACCAGTTCTAACCCAGTAAAATCTTTGTTTCTGAAACTTGTTTTTTCCCCATGCCTTCCATGATGGGAGGTGAGTGTCTTCTCTTCATTTTCCTGTTGACAGCTCATGCCATCTTAACTTCATTCACTCCGTCAGCCTGAGGAAATCTGAATTCCTCCTCCTGGCCCCCAACTGCAACAACTGGTGCACATCAGCAGAGAAGAAACACAGTTCTCTGGTGGTGAAGTCCCCAGGCTATAAACACATAAAAATTTGTCAGCCTGATGTCTTTCAGAAGCACACCTTTCTCACATGAATTACAACATCCTGTTGCTTATTTTATTTTGACGTATTTTGAGTTTCTGTTTTCCAGAGCATTAGAAGAAATCTTTTGAAAAGAAACAAAGGAGGTCTAATTGGAGCATAGCAATCTCAAGAGCTTCTCTGGAAGCTATAAAAAGTTTTCACTTATAAAAGGCATTACACACAGGTCTGATACCAAGTGTTGTGTAATGCTGTTATGTTTTCTCGCTTGCAAGTATATGGGGCTGAGGAATCTGCCCTTAGACCTGCAGTATGGCTACAGTGCTGTGCAAGCAGTCTTACTAACACCCATCTGTCACATATCACCCACCTTTTCCACTCCTACACTAAGTTCACCCTCATCCCTTTATCTCAGGGCAAACTGACTTCAGAGAAGCTCTATCAGACAGGTAATGGCTCATAGTCAGCTCAGTTCCAGCGGTACATAAATCCAAAATAGCTCAAGCGGTGAGCAGAAATGAACTTGCTTCATTGTAGACAGGTAAAAAGTCATGGCCATCTCAGGATTTAATAGGTATCTTGCTGTCAGTTTGGATGCAATCATTATTTACAGATTTTTCCAGTGACCCCGTAGGATCATCTGGACTGTTGTCCTCCTTTATACATTATATTTATCAGATTGAACAAGCTCTAAAATGTGTGCTGGAAGTAAAGGCTTCTCTATGCTGTTGCTGAGGCCTGTTCAAAGGATGATTTAATAGAAACTCTATTTCTGTAATGAAAACAAATAGACTTTAAAGAGTTTAACTGGAGTTCCTAAAGAAGTGCAGGCTCACTGAGCAGCAAAGTAAAAGGATGTGCCTAAAGGCATTCAAGACCAGATGTTATAGGATGGATTGTGATAATCTGATTTAAAAGAAGAAAAGGTGGACTGAGTGGCTAGCCATTACTAGACATTCAGTTGACCTTGTCTGTCTCACAAGTTTTACATATATTTGTATATTAATACTCATAATCATATCTTCTCCCTTATTTTATCTCCTTTCTATAGTTACTTTTCCTTACAGCCGTGTTCCTGATATGAAAGAATGATGATTTCTCAGCAGTTCCAGCCTGTGGTCTTGGGTTGGCAGTTTAATCAGGAAATGTGATGCTGTTCCAATGCCAGTAGACTATGCTGGAAATTGTGCTGGTGTTTCTCAGGCTACTTTGAAGTCTAGCACTTTCTCAAAATCTTCTGTCTTGCTGCAGAGTGGTTGGGCTGTGGGGAAATGTGTAACAAGCTGGACCAAGATGAAAGCAAAGTCCTACAGAATCTTTGCAGAGATCAAACCACCAGAAGCCTTACAGTGAGGAATTTCCTAATGTCAAAGATAGGCTGAGATCACCCATTAGGAGGAAGAGAAGCATGGCCAACATAACCTATCCCTAGTAGAAAGAGCAGAGACACTCTCTAGTGGAAATTCAGATAGCAGGACGCAACAAAAGCAAAAGAAAAGTGAACAAAAGCGTGTCACATGCAGGTAATCCCATGTGATCCTTCACCATATAGATGGTGAGAGAAAAGACAGGAGAAATCCCTGTGACCTAGAAATACTGAGAAGCCAAGAGTCTGATGGCACTGGTAAGGGATAGACAGCCAGCAGAGAGTGAAATCTGGTATTCTCTTGAGCATAGTCGAGGCCCCACTGTATTCAAGGAGGTTGTGCCATGAATTTCAGTAGTGATGGGTTTACTCCCAAGAATTATCTTTTCCAATATTCCTATTACCTTAGTCAGCACTCTGCTTAAAACCATAGCTGTTTTCTGCACTGAGAAAAGAAGTGCTATGTGTGATGAAATGGTAAAATAAACATTAGTATTTTTGGCTCTCCTCCATAATACGTATTCCACTTCAAATTAAAAATTAAATTGAGCCTCTCGGTGTGACTGTTCAAGCATCTTGCCCAGCCACCCTTCTCCCAGCTGTGCAGTGTGCCACTTGGATCTCACTGCCAAGTGTAAGCGCTTGAACAATCCAAGACAGGTGATTACAGTATATTCTTTTAATTTGTATTATGCCATGAGTATTTTTTTATGTAGGTGATGCTTAATTTATTAATTTCAGGGCTTGTATATTTGCAGGCTCCAACTCTGTTTAATAGATAAGTTACATTATTATATAAAGAGCTTGGAAGCCAAGAGCCTCACAATGTGAGTGACAGTGCCAGGAACAAAATTAAGGCACTCCTTTAGAATCCTAAATTCACCCCCCAGCCCTTCCTGCTTTTATTGTATTATAGAGCTAATATTTTCACCTTATAACCTACGACACTGGCCCCTTGTTTACAACACTCATAATCCCCTAGGCTACCATTTTAAAAGTTTTAACCTATACTTGGTCACTGACTATGTAGTAAGGAAAGGTAAAACCATAAAAGCAAACCAGTATGTAAGTTCTCTCAAAAGATTTTAGGTTCAAATTTTCCTTTGATTGGAGGGGGTATGAAAAACAGATGTCAAAGAATGACTGTGAAACAAAAAAAAAAAAGTCTGCATGATTTCATTCTGTTGTACAAGGTTAAAATTTTTCTTGTTTGTATGTCTGTATTTTGCAGTATTCGCTTTTAAGTCTTTGTCCTCTTAGAAAAGTAAAATAATGAACACATTATGTTGCTCCATTTCAAGAAAGGAAACCACAAAGAAAAGCCAACTGGAACACCAGATTATATAAATAAAGGCAATTTTTACTGACAGGGTTCTGATCCAAATATTTATTTATTTCCTAACTCATACAAAATTGATGCTTGTAGAGGTATTAGGTTAAAAGGGTTGGAAAATTAATTCTTCTAATTATCCACAGAGAACATATAGTACTGATGAAGCAACAAAAACCTCTTTGACTTGAATAAGAAATACATTACATATAATTTACAGAAATAAGATCTAATGTCATATAGAAAACGACATTTTAGAGCAACAGGGTCAGCAAGGACATGGATACTTGTCTCTGCTGTGGCTGGAATGGGTCGCCCTTCAGCCAGGTCCATCCAGTGGAATGGGAGGCTTCCCTTCCACAACTCCACACAAGAAAGCAAACTATTTCCATTGCCAGGCATTTCACCTGTTTGCTTGCCAGTCATCTCTCTCCTCAAGGCTCACACACCATCCAGTTCTTGCAAGTTCATAACACATTTTCTACACTAATGAGTTTGGCTGGATTCAGACCAGAGACCTACATGTAAAAGACTAAAAACAGAAGGAGGCTCTGTTCTACTAGAAATTTATTTTGCAATCCGATGGAAAACTTGGCTTAGGGGAAAAAATGTTGGATACCTGAAAGAGATGAGTATGTCAGTCCTGGATAAAAGCAGTTCTAACTTTTAACATAAATGAAAGTTCTATTAAAGGTTTGTATATGTGTCATGCCAAATTCTATAGAGATGAGAAATGTAATGAAACGGTATCTAAGTCATTATAAATTTTGCTATTTACATAAAAGAGGAAAAATAATATTTCCTTCATCATTTGTCATGTTTCCCTTCATATCTTGCATACTTATTAAAATGTAGGGTTTCAAGTACCCATAGAAAAAATATGAACGTGCAGAGAGAATAATCACAAGAAAGGAAAGAAAGCAACTAAGTCCTGTAACTGGATTTAAAGTAATTCAGTCCTAAGGAGTCAAATCCTGTTCTTTCTTCCTCCCTACATAAAATTTGCACTCATATTCATAACAACAGAAGAAAAAAAGCACAGTTGCTTCATAACACTGGACACGGCTTTCCAGAAACAAGATAGCAATTACTCAGAAATGCTATGGAAAACATTAATCACGGAGTAACTTGCTATTTACATTAAAGATGCAGCCTCTAAAATTAATTTTAAATTTAAAAAAAAAGCGTTTTTTTCATCATAGGAGTTTTGTCAATAACGCGAAGTCTCTGTTCTTTGCTTTTTGTCCAGCATTTCTTTTGAGATATATATCTATAAATTTACAGATATATATATCTGAGAGAGATGTAACAAAAGTTAAAACATGTCTGGATGGATAGCCGGCAAATTTTATCTGAAACTACATTTGCAGTAGACAAACCCCCAAAGAAAAAAATGCCGGAATGCTGTATTTGAATGAAATGACATTCCCTGTCCACGTAGGAACCTCAGTGCCTCAGTCCATAGAAGCAGATCTAACAGTAGCAGTGTAGGTTCCCCAGTGCCACCAGGCTGAAGCACCTAGCCCTCGTGGGAGGCAGTGGTTTCCATCCCTGTGGAGACTGCTAGGAGAGGTGCAGAGCAGGGAGGGTCAGCAGTGGTGATGTACTGAGCTGTCACCCTCCGTGTGGACTGCAGATGGGATCCCAGTCCCTTGGCAGTCCGTGCAAGCCACTCCTGTTTATGCCAGCGGGAGCTGGATGAATCCCCAGGGCAGCAGCAGGCTCTGAGGACAGGAGTGCAGGACGAGGCATCACTGATGCTCCAAGGCAGTCCCAGCACGGAAATCGCATTGCCCATCAGCTCTGTTCTCACTAGGCTCTACAAAAGGAGTCACTGCTGCCCTGCTTCTTCCACGGAACAGCGGCTGGACCAGACAGGAACTACTGAGCCCCACAGCACTTACTCTTTACACATGCAGGATGCTAGTGGCCAACCAGCTCCAATTCAGAACCAGGAAAATCCAGCTGGAGAATGTGCCTCTAACAGAGCAAAGACAGTCTGTGCTTCCATCAGTCAGCACTCAGCTGCCCAGTCGTCATATCCACTCGTCGAAACCAGTGCAAATTCACAGGAAAAAGAATGTCCGCATCGAGAGGGTAAAAATCCTTCCTCGTGTTCAAGAAAGGTACAAGCATTTACCCAGCATCTCTATCAAATATCGTAGAAAAGGTTACACAAAAATATTTAAATATATGGATACAGATACATAGATATTACACTTGCATAAAATATGTATATTCAAAACCCTTTGGGCAGTTTCACATTTAGCTGAAAATGTATGCTTTAGAAATATGAACAATTTTCTACTCTTTTCTAGTTTAAGTAGGAGGGGGAGGGGAAAGAAGCATCAGCCTTATTAATACTGAATGCTAAGTGCAGAAGTTTAGCTGTAGCTGTAGGGGTTTGAAGCAATTGATTTGACAGAACCTCCAAGCATAAACTCTGTTTTAAAAATCCACATCTATTCCCTAGATTGCTTATTGTTTCATGAAAATGAAAACCTACGTGTCCTGCTTGTATCAGCTAGATCTCCTGAGACCGTTCAACTAAACCTCATAAGCTTACAATACCTCAAGATAGGGCTGTGTACTGGGATTATGCATGAACCTTATTGCAGTAATTCTGTGTGATAATAGGAATTTACAACTTCTCATATCTTGTCTAATTTAACTTTAGAAATAAAAAACCTTAAATGATACCACAAGAAGCCCACAGTTCTGCAAAAATTAAAGTCAGTATGAAATTTTACTAATAGACCATATAATTTACACAGATTTACATAAATACAGAGATATTAAAATATTAAATCAAAGCTAATTAACAAAGGATAGAGTTTTACATTATAATATGTTAACTCTAGTCACACTTTCGCAACTACTTTCAGTGGCATGAGATTATATAAATAATATATATACCTGTATATCCATTAAATATATATATATAAAGATATATATATCTCTCCATCCTTCTTTTTTTCTTCAAAAATAGGGCAATTTTATAACCGCAATGAGATGTGACAAGCAGTACACTTCTGGGGAATTATTGCATGCCTTGAGTGCATAAGGCAGAAGGAAGAGTATCTGACTTCAGACACTAAAGAAGTGGAATCATCAACCAGAAATGCACTGGAGTGATTTGGAACATCTTATTGCTTTTATAAAACTCAAAATTATNGAAGCTTCGTTAGTGCTCACTGATCACTCCTCATTGTCCCAAATCTATTCCCTGTGGTGCAATA
Source organism: Thryothorus ludovicianus (assembly GCA_013397245.1). Classification (NCBI taxonomy): domain Eukaryota; kingdom Metazoa; phylum Chordata; class Aves; order Passeriformes; family Certhiidae; genus Thryothorus; species Thryothorus ludovicianus. Next base: position 126,947 of record VZTB01003870.1, read on the forward strand.
CTGTGCCGCAGTCGCATAAGGAGGTTAAACACAAAAGTTCATGCATCCTTTATTAGGGGAAACAAAACAAAGCCCATTTCCTTGCCCAGCAACAACGAAGTACCCATGATGAGAGGAGCCAGCCGTGGCTCCGGTCGGACGGGGATGTGCGAGCAGCCCTCGCTCAGTCGCGCTCACCGGAGCTCGCCACGCTAACCTCAGCGGGTGGAGCAGCTCCTCGGGCTCCCTCGTACAGCTCTTCCCTAAAACCATGGAGGCACGCATCCAAACTTAACAGCAATTTCCCATCACACCGGGAAAGATCAGGAAGCGAGAAAACTGGGTAACAGAATTACTGCCCAGAAATCCCTGCATTTTGGGGGTATTATGGGAAAATGGAGGACTTCTGCCACACTCTTTTCCAGTTTTAAATTGGTTAATGACATTCACTCACAGATTACGGCTCCAGACCTTCTGGTCTACGTGTCTGGGATTATTTTAGTCACCCACCCTTGCAGACAGAGCATGTCAGAAAAGAAATACAAAGAATACAGAATATTAAAGACAGTGAGCTATTACTATATCCTCAAATCACTTTAAATAAAGGAAAAAAAAAAGAATAAATTTCTCAGGATCACTTTTTTTTTTTTTTTTCTGTAATTTTTAGATTTTGTTATGCACAGTAA